>JAAIUW010000066.1:0-104510 GCA_014851425.1 Senna tora | reverse complement strand
GTGTGATTGATTATGTGTATATGTAGAGACTGAAGCGGCGTTGAGCGAGCCGTGGATTGTGTGCTACTTAGGTCATCGATAGGGATGACCATATAAATACTATATTGTTTGTATTAGAAATGGGTAGTTTATGCATATATAAGAATGTAAATCAGGAATTAGAGGCTTACGGGATAGGAGAAATCCTACCTCCCGTGCCGTCACGGACGTCCGCTAGGGGGTCGTGACAAAACTCATCGGCAACAACAGATTAAAAAAAGAAAAATGAATATTAAGTTTTCGAAACACTCATCAGCGAAAACTTATTAAAAAAAGAAAAATGAAATCCAGTTTTCGAAACACTAATCGACCAAACTGATTAAAAAATAAAAATAAATATAAAGTTTTCAAAACACTTATTCGCGAAAAATGATTAAAAAGGAAAATGAAAAACAAGTTTTCGAATACTCATGGGCAAAAACTAATTAAAAAAAAAAATGAATATCCAGTTTTCGAAACCTAATCGACCAAAACTGATTAAAAAAATAAAAATGAATATCAAGTTTTCGAAACACTCATCGGTGAAAACTGATTAAAAAAAAGAAAGAATATCAAGTTTTGGAAACACTCATCGGCGAAAACTGATTAAAAAAAAGAATTTCAAGTTTTCGAAACACTCACCTACGAAAACTGATTAAAGAAAATAAAAATGAATATCAAGTTTTCGAAACACTCATCGGCGAAAACTAATTAAATAAAAAAAATGAATATCACGTTTTCGAAACACTCATCGGCCAAAACGGATTAAGAAAAAAAAAATGAATATCAAGTTTTCGAAACACTCATCGGGAAAAACTATTTTAAAAAAAGAAAGAAAAATGAATATTACGTTTTCGATACACTCATCTGCGAAAATTATTAAAGAAAAGAAAAATGAATATCAAGTTTTCAAAACACCTATCGGTGAAAACATATTAAAAAAAGAAAAATGATATTAAGTTTTCAGAACACTCATCGGGGAAGACTGATTAAAAAGTAAAAATGAATATCAAGTTTCGAAACACTCATCGGCGAAACTATTTAAAAAAAAAAGTAAAATGAATCTTATGTTTTCGAAAGACTCAACGGCGAAAACTGATTAAAAAAATGAAAAATTACAATCAAGTTTTCGAAACACTCATCGGCAAAATTATTAAAAAAAACGAAAAATAAATATCAAGTTTTCGAAAACATTCATCGGCTAAAACTGATAAAAAAAAGAAAATTAATATCAAGTTTTCGAAAGACTCATCAGCAAAAACCAATTAAAAAAAGAAAATAAATCACGTTTTCGAAACACTCAACCGGCGAAAACTGATTGAAAAATGAAAAATTACTATCAAATTTTGGAAACACTCATCGGCGAAAATTGATTAAAAAAAGAAAAATCAATATCAAGTGTTTGAAACACTCATCGGCGAAAACTGATTAAAAAAAAAAAAATGAATATAAAGTTTTCAAAACACTCATTAGGGAAAACTTACTAAACATAGAAAAATGAATATCAAGTTTTCGAAACACTCATTGACGAAAACTGATTAAAAAAAGAAAAATGAATATTAAGTTTTCGAAACACTCATCGGCGAAAAATGATTAAAAAAGAAGGTCAAAACTATAAATTGGTCCCTTATGTTTGCACGAAGTTTTATATTGGTCCTTTATGTTTTAAAAAGTTCAAATTGGTCCTTTATGTTTGCAAGAAGTTCCAAATTGGTCCTTCTGTCCACTTCCGTCAATTTCTTAAGTGAACTGCTAACGTAGCGTGCCGAAGTGGACACATAATCTCTCCTACGTATATCAGATAGCTGACTGGTCTTAGATACACTAAAAACTCTCAAACGACGTCGTTTAAGCCAAAAATAAAATCATGCTGAGAGGACCAATATGAAACTTTAATGAAACACATAAGGACTAATATAAAACTTCAATAAAACATAAAGGACCAATATAGAACTCCAATGAAACATAAAGGATCAATATAGAACTTCAATGAACATAAAGGACAAATATGAACTTCAATAAACCTGAAGGACAAATATAAAACTTTTGGGAAACATAAAGGACTAATATAGAACTTTTGAAAGATAAAGGACCAATTTAACACTTGTGTGAAACATAGAGGACCAAAATGAACATTTGACCAAAAGGAAAAATGATATCAGTTTTCGAAAACACTCATCGATGAAAACTAATTAAATAAAGAAAAATGAATTCCATGTTTTTGAAACATAATCGGCGAAAATGATTAAAAAAAGAAAAATGAATATCAAATTTCAAAACACTTATCGGCGAAAATTGATTAAAAAAGAAAATGAATATCAAGTTTTCGAAAACACTCTTCGGCTAAAACTGATTAAAAAAAGAAAAAAGAATATCAAGTTTTCAAAACACTCATCGGCAAAACTGATTAAAAAAGAAAAATGAATATCAAGTTTTAAAAACACTAATCGAGAAACTAATTAAATAAAGAAAAATGAATCACGTTTTCGAAACACTCATTGGCGAAAACTGATTAAGAAAAGAAAAAAGAATATCAAGTTTTTGAAACATTTATCGGCAAAAACTGATTAAAAAAAAAAAAAATGAATATCAAGTTTTCAGAACACTTATCGATGAAAATTGATTAAAAAAAAAATGAATATCAAGTTTCGAAAACATTTCTCGGCTAAATTGATTAAACAAATGAATATCAAGTTTTCGAAACACTCATCGGCAAAAACTGATTAAAAAAATAAACATGAATATCAAGTTTTCGAAACACTCATCGGCAAAAACCGATTAAAAAATTAAGTTTTGAAACACTCATCGGCGAAAACTGATTAAAAAACAAAAAATGAATATCAAGTTTTCAAAACACTCATCGGCCAAAATTGATGAAAAAAAATTAATATCAAGTTTTCGAAAACACTCATCGGCTAAAACTGATTAAAAAAAGAAAATGAATATCAAGCTTTCGAAACACTCATCGGCAGAAACTGATTAAAAAAAAAAAGTAAATATTAAGTTTTCGAAACACTCATTGACGAAAACTGATTAAAAAAAATAAATGAATCAAGTTTTCAGAACACTTATTGAGGAAAATTTATTAAAAAAAGAAAAATGAATATCAAGTTTTCGAAAACACTAATCGGCAAAACTGATTAAAAAAGAAAAAGAATATTAATTTTTGAAACAGTCATCGACGAAAACTGATTAAAAAAAGAAAAATGAATATCAAGTTTTCAGAACGACATCGGCGAAAATTGATTAAAAAAAGTAAAATGAATATTATATTTTGAAAAACACTCATCGGCTAAAACTGATTAAAAAAGAAAAATGAATATCAAGTTTTCGAAACACTCATCTACTGTAATACGCCGGAAAATTTCGAGGATGAAAGAATTATTTATTTCGGGGCTAGGAATTAAAACTTTTTTTAAAAAATATATAGAAATGTATGAAAGTTAAAAGAAACCGGAAAGGAATTTTTTTTGAAGATTGTAATACCCGAGGGGTATTTTTGGAATCAAGTCAAATATAGTAAGACTTAGAATAGTCATCATTTGGAGTTGGAATGTAAAAAAGAAAAAAAAACACAAATAAATAATATATAACAAGTAAATAAATAGAAAATGTATATATATAGATAAATAATCTTAATTAAGAAATAATGCGATAATATGAAGTTGATAGATTTTTTGAGGTTGAGGTTGGACATTTTGACTAAATAAATAAAAATAATTTTTTTGGAATGAAATAAGATTTTTTGGGTTATTATTAAGATTTTAATTACTTTAAATTTGAGAATTTAAGAAATTAAAATAAATAATAAATTCAAATAGAAAAATATAAATTGGGTTAAATATGAATCATATGAATTATTTTGAGCTTATAGTTTAAATTTGAGAATTTTTCAAAATAAAAGTTGTACTGGGTAGAAAATTCTTATCTGTTCGAGACTAGTGACAGATATTTTAATAGGCCTATGATTATCCAAAATTTCTAAACTTTCCTATTCTTACCCAACAATAAATCTAGATGAGAAAATTCAATCAAAACTCTATTTTACCATATCCCAAAACAAAGTCAAATATCCAATTTTCTTTAAACCCAAATTGCAATTGCAATTTGAGAATTTTGCCACGTGGTGGCCAGTAGCCTGAGTGCACGGGTTTGAAGTAGAAAAGCCACGTAGTTGCTAGTAGATACCCTAGAGTTGGGGAGATTAAGTAGATGTATGTTCAGCATCTGTGTGTATGTATAAATTGTTTGTGGTTGCATATAACTGTTGATTGTGCAGCGTAGTGGTAACGTACAGGACTACGTCACCACGCGTTTTGTTGGTTCAAACGTGCTGAATGTGAGAGGACCGGTAGGTAAAAGCCGACACTATGTGTTACATGTTACTTGCTGATTGATGACGTGCAATAAACTGCTGCATGCTTATATCTGTTAAATGCATGTGAGTGTTTGGGTGAAATTTCTGTTAATATGTGATCACCAAGAATGCATGCTAACTCACAGTAACTAGTTGTTTGCATGTGGTTTGTATGACTCCCAGTCCCAGCGGTAAGGTACCCGCCTTACACCGGGGATGGAGAGTCCTCACTGAGTCTGTAATATCCGAGATATTTAGATTGGATTATTTTCATTATTATTAAACTTATTTTTCTTTCAGAGAGAAAAATAAATTAAATTAAAGATAAAATAAAATTAAGGGGAGAAAAATAAGAAATTTAAGTATTCTTTTTAGGACCTAAAAGAAAAAGAGGATATAACAAATAAAATAAAATAAAAAAATTTCAAAAAAAAAGAAGTATTATAATAGATATATATATATATATATATATATATATTAAATATATGGGGGCCAACGTGACCCCCCACTCAATAAAACACAACACCCCCCTTTTAATTAAACACAAAAAAATAATATGTATTAAAATAATGGTGGGGGCCAAATCGTGACCCCTACCCAATTCACACACACTCAATTGAAAAAAAGAAAGAATAAGAGATGCAGAAGCACACACGCACACGAGCAGAAAAAGAAATAGAGAGAATTAAAGCAGCCACGCACAAGCTGAGAAAGAGAAGCAGACGGTGGTTTTGGGTCGTTTTCTCGCCGGAGGACGTGCGCCGGTGACCGGAAAAAGTGGTTGGAGTCTTCTTTCATCCCGACCAAGCTTTCTACCCGATTGAATCAAGGTGAGAAAGCCCCAATCTTTCAAAACTCCAATTTCTCCAATTTTGGGTATTTTAGGAATGCTTCAATTTCTTCCAATCGGGCATTCGGGGTTAAATTTGAGTTAGTGGATGTTATTGAAAGCTTAGTGAGGTTCAGAATGGAAGTTAAACCGTAGGAATTGACCGGGTATGGAAATTAGGAAAAAATTGGGTTAGGAAATTCCTCTAAAATTCGAAATTGATAATTCGATGCATGTTTAGGTTTGAATTGGAGTAGTATAAGTGTTATAAATGCTGGAAATAGTCAAGGGAATACAGCCCGAGTATTTACCGTCTCAACCGGACCCAATCCGGTGAAAAAGAGGCAAAATACTAAGCCACAGTACCGTAAAGAGTTGTGCGGTGGGTTGAACACCTTGGTCTAGTCCGTGGTGGACACCTAAGACCTGCTAAATTGGTTCCAAGGCTCTAATTACCCAATTATATTTTTATATATAATTAAAGAGGTAATAATTAAGCTTTACTCGGCAAATAAGGGAGACGGTGGAATGAGTAAGCTAGAGCCTCTTTTGAACCGTGAATTTAATTCTTTTATTTGTTAGATACCCATATGAACACATGAAGGGAAATTTAGACAAGTGGGAATCTCTAACCTAAGCAATTAGAGGTTCTAATTGGCTCGAAAGTGTGAAAGCCGATATATGATAATATGGACTTTCAAAAAGAGAAATTTAGACGACGTAACGAACTAAATAATTAATTCTTGGAAAATAGCTAAAGGGTGCATAAGCATTAGCATGACACGTGCATGGTAGATGCTTAGTTACGCGTTCTAAATTTCTTAAATATAATGTGTATAGGGCACCACAGAGTGATTGGAGCTTCAGGCACTCCCAGTACTGATCAGGAGGGCCAACGAGGTGAGGGCTCTCCCATCCCTGCCCCACAGGGTTGGATGACTACGTGGAAAATATGGTTTGCTCTATTTTGTGCAAATTGATATATGGAATATATTTATATGAATAAATTTGTATTACGCGTGTATGATTTGCAAGTAAGTAATCAATGTGCAATAGTATTTGTGCTTATATGACTGATCTCAAGGTGTATATGTGCTCTTGTGGCTCACTGAGCCTTATATGTTATCGTGGGTAGGATTGAGTCATAATTTCATATGTGAGGAGTTCAGTAATTAGAGACAAATCACATCGATCGTCACCGTTAAGACCTTGTTTGTATGGTTTGTTGAGGAAAGCTGAACCTAGGTTGCTGAATGTGAGTGAGAGGGGTGCATAATTGAAAAGGGGAAACTAGGCCTAGCTAATTTACACGTGTAATATTCAGTTGGTTATGAATAGGGCGTCTTCAAGGTTGAACAGGTTATTTGAACTTATTTAGGTTAGTTCGGGTAGATCAAGTCGGTTATCCTGGTCGGACAGACATGATTCAGGTAACAGAAAGTATGCCACATAGTGGCCATTACCTTGGTTTAACCGGGGTCAGACAAGTTGCCGGCTATTACTCTAAGTGTGCCTTGGAGTCAGAAAGTTCCTAGTTTGATCAACTAGGTTCGAATAAGACATTGCCTTCGGGCCAGTATTTCTCTTAGCGTAACGCGGGAGACAGAAAGTGAATACCTTCGGGCCAGTATTTCTCTTAGCGTAATGCAGGAGACAGAAAGTGAATGCCTACGAGCATAACTATGTACGACTTATGAAAGATATGATATATGTTTATGATTGGTTTACATGCGGATTAATAACATGTTAGGAGCATGAATTAGGATTTTTAATTGTGAATATGATATATTGATTGCCTGATCATATTAAAATCACAATATAAATCCGTTTCATGCGCATGTGGATGTGGTTGCTCTCCTTTCCCCAGCTGTAGTGGTACCCGCTGCTACGCCAGGGATGGGGGAGCTTCTCACTGAGTCTGTTCGACTCACCCCCTGTTACATGTTTCAGATGCAAGTGGTTCAGGAGTAGGAAACGCGTCCACTTCTCTCAGGAGGCGGATAGATCTGAAGATCGCACGCTTTGTTCGCGTCGGTAGTTATTTTGATTAAGTATATATGTTGTGATGTATATATATATATATATATATATGAATCCTTTTGGGCGTGGCGTATGTACGTTTACGTCTGCTGTGTATATATATGTCATACTTGAATTCGAGCATTGTCGGCTTCATAGAGATTAAAGTTAGGTCTTGGTATTGGGAATTAGGCTATGTTATAGCGTATATCATGTATATGTATATACTTCTGCATGCGACTAGGATAGATCACGCGCCTTGAGGGGTGTGATCATATGTAAATTATATAGATGTGTGGCTGAATACCTGATTGTAAATATGGCTTCCGCATGTGAATAGGATAGATCACACGCATTGAGGCGTGTGATCATTATGTAAACTATATACAAGCGGGTGATTGAATATAGTATGACTGTACACAGGATTTCTGCATGTGAATAGGATAGATCACTCGCCCTGAAGCACGTGATCGATATGTATATTATATGTTCGTGTGACTGATTATGTGTATATGTATAGACTGAAGCGGCGTTGAGCGAGCCGTGGATTGCACGCTACTTAGGTCACCAGATATGGATGGCCATAAATACTATATATTGTTTGTATTAGAAATGGGTAGTTATGCACATATAAAAATGTCAATCAGGGATTAGAGGCTTACGGGATAGGAGAAATCCTACCTCCCGTGCCGGTCACGGACGTCCGATAGGGGGTCGTGACAGAGTCGCGTGGTTAAGACTCACACCCCATTTTTACTACACAGAGACAGGTTAAGTACAGGTGAAAGGAGTCTCGGTGGAACGAGGGTTGAGCAACATTTTCCAAGACCCACAACTTGTTCATGTGGGTGAATAAGTGTAATTGTAATTTAATTTACTTTATCATTGTATCATAAAGTAAAGGGTAGACGTACCCAATTAGACTGTATTACTAAATCTAGAACTGTCAGCTTCACACACCTTAAAGATCAGGATCCGTTAGATTACGATGCAGGAAAAACTTGTTTTCAATATATATAATATACACATATATGTTGCATGTGAATAGGATAGGCAGCATCTTCGGATGTGTAGCCAGTACACAGGTTATATTTATGTGTGTTTTCCTATATCTATATCCTGAAGAGGCACTGGCCGTGGATTTGCTTGCCTAGGATAGGCCACCATTTCGGTGTAGCCATAGTATTATAATGCATGTGAATGTATTTTTCAATAATAGCTATTCTGTCAATTAGGTGATAAAGCTTACAGGCAGAGGGATATTCCCTGTGTCTGTACCGGTCACAGTCCTCTAAACGGGGTCGTGACATCTACGAAAACTGATTAAAGAAAATAAAATGAATATCAAGTTTTCAAACACTCATTGGCGAAAACTGATTAAAAAAAGAAAATAAATATCAAGTTTTCGAAACACTTATCGGTGGAAACTGATTAAAAAGAAAAATGAATATCAAGTTTTCGAAACACTCATCGGTGAAAAACTAATTAAATAAAGAAAAATAAATATCACGTTTTCAAAACATCATCGACTAAAACTGATTAAGAAAAAGAAAAATGAATATCATGTTTTCGAAACACTCATCGAGGAAAACTATTTAAAAAAAGAAAAATGAATATTACGTTTTCGAAACACTAATCGATGAAAACTAATTAAATAAAGAAAAGAAAAATGAATATCATGTTTTCGAAACACTCATCGAGGAAAACTATTTAAAAAAAAAAGAAAAATGAATATTACGTTTTCGAAACACTAATCGATGAAAACTAATTAAATAAAGAAATTGAATAACACGTTTTCGAAACACTCATCGACGAAAACTGATTAAAAAAAGAAAATAAATTTCAAGTTTTCAAAACACTCACCTACGAAAACTGATTAAAAAAAAAAAATGTATATCAAGTTTTCGAAACACTCATCGGCGAAAATTAATTAAATAAAGAAAAACGAATATCACGTTATCGAAACACTCATCGGCCAAAACTGATTAAGAAAAAGAAAAATGAATATCAAGTTTTGGAAATACTCATCAGGAAAAACTATTTAAAAAAAAGAAAAATGAATATTACGTTTTCGAACACTCATCTGCGAAAACTGATTAAAGAAAAGAAAAATGAATATCAAGTTTTCAAAACACCCATCGGCGAAAACTGATTAAAAAAAAGAAAATGAATATCAAGTTTTCAGAACACTTATCGGCGAGAACTGATTAAAAAATGAAAAATTACTATCAAGTTTTCGAAACACTCATCGGCGAAAATTGATTAAAAAAAAGAAAAATCAATATCAAGTTTTTGAAACACTCATCGGCGAAAACTGATTAAAAAAAAGAAAATGAATATCAAGTTTTCAGAGCACGTATCGGCGAAAATTTATTAGAAAAAGAAAAATGAATATCAAGTTTTCGAAAACACTCATCGGCAAAAACTGATTAAAAAAAAGAAAAATAAATATTAATTTTCGAAACACTCATCGGCGAAAACCAATTAAAAAATGAATATCAAGTTTTCATAACGACATCGGCGAAAATTGATTAAAAAAATGAATATCATGTTTTGGAAAACACTTATCGGCTAAAACTGTTTAAAAAAAGAAAATGAATATCAAGTTTTCGAAACAATCATCTACGAAAACTGATTAAAGAAAATAAAAATGAATATCAAGTTTTCAAAACACTAATCGGCGAAAACAGATTAAAAAAGGAAATAAATATCAAGTTTTGAAACACTTATCGGTGAAAACTGATTAAAAAAGAAAAATAAATATCAAGTTTTCGAAACACTCATCGGTGAAAACTAATTATATAATGAAAAATGAATATCACGTTTTCAAAACACTCATTGACTAAAACTGATTAAGAAAAAGAAAAATGAATATTATGTTTTCGAAACACTCATCGGGGAAAACTATTTAAAAAAAAAGAAAAATGATATTACGTTTTCGAAACACTCATCTGCGAAACTGATTAAAAAAGAAAATGAATTTCAAGTTTTCGAAACACTTACCTACAAAAACTGATTAAGAAAATAAAAATATATATCAAGTTTTCGAAACTCTCATCGGCGAAAACTAATTAAATAAAGAATAATGAATATCATGTTTTCGAAACACTCATCGGCCAAAACTGATTTGGAAAAGAAAAATGATATCAAGTTTTCGAACGACTCATCGGCAAAACTGATTTGGAACAAGAAAAATGAATATCAAGTTTTCGAAACATTTATCGGTGAAAACTAATTAAATAAGAAAAATGAATACCACGTTTTCAAAACACTCATCGGCGAAAACTGATTAAGAAAAAGAAAAATGAATATCGATTTTTCGAAACATTCATCGGAGAAAACTATTTAAAAAAAAAAGAAAAATGAATTTCAAGTTTTCGAAACACTCATCGGCGAAAACTATTTAAAAAAGAAAAATGAATATTACATTTTCAAAACAGTTATCGTCGAAAACTGATTAAAAAAAAGAAAAATGAATATTAAGTTTTCAGAACACTCATCGACGAAAACTGATTAAAAAAAGAAAAAAGAATATCAAGTTTTCGAAACACTCATCGGCGAAAACTATTTAAAAAAATATTACGTTTTCGAAACACTCAACGGCGAAAACTGATTAAAAATGAAAAATACTATCAAGTTTTCGAAACACTTATCGGCGAAAACTGATTAAAAAAACAAAATAAATATTAAGTTTTTGAATCACTTATCGGCGAAAAGTGATTAAAAAATGAAAAATGAATACAAGTTTTCAAAACACTCATTGGCGAAAATTGATTAAGAAAAAGAAAAATGGATATCAAGGTTTTGAAACACTCATCGGCGAAAACTGGTTAAGAAAATAGAAATGAATATCAAGTTTCCAAAACAGTCATCGGCGAAAATTGATTAAAAAAGAAAAATGAATATCGAGTTTTCGAACACTAATCGACTAAAACTGATTAAAAAATAAAAATGAATATGAAGTTTTCGAACACTCATCGGCGAAAACAGATTAAAAAAGGAAAATGAATATCAAGTTTTCGAAACACTCATCGGCGAAAACTTACTAAAAAAGAAAAATGAATATCAAGTTTTCGAAAACACTCATCGGCGAAAACTGATTAAAAAAAGAAAAATGAATATCAAGTTTTGGAAACACTCATCGACAAAAACTGATTAAAAAAATGAATATTACGTTTTCGAAACACTAATCGATGAAAAGTAATTAAATAAAAAAATGAATATCACATTTTCGAAACACTCATCGGCGAAAACTGATTAAGAAAAAGAAAAAAATATCAAGTTTTCAGAAACATTTATCAGCAAAAACTGATTAAAAAAAAATGAAAAATGAATATCAAGTTTTCAGAACACTTTTCGGCGAAAATTGATTAAAATAGAAAATTGAATATCAAGTTTTCAAATACACTCCTCGGCTAAAACTGATTAAAAAAAGAAAATGAATATCAAGTTTTTGAAACACTCATCGGCAAAAACTAATTAAAAAAAGTAAAATGAATATCAAGTTTTCGAAACACTCATCGGCAAAAACTGATTAAAAAAATATTAAGTTTTCGAAACACTCATCGGCAAAACTGATTAAAAAAACGAAAAATGAATATCAAGTTTTCAGAACCATCATCACCGAAATTGATTAAAAAAATTGATATCAAGTTTTCGAAAACACTCATCGGCTAAAACTGATTATAAAAAAGTGAAATGAATATCAAGTTTTCAAAACTCATCGGCGAAAACTAATTAAAAATAGAAAATAAGTATCAAGTTTTTGAAACACTTATCTGTAATACCCGAGAACATTTTAACTAGCATCATTAATTAAATTAAATTAATTAATTTAAAAGTGGAAATGAGATAAAATACACACCATCCTACTGCATATTTTTTTTAAATATAAATTTAGTGTAAATCCTAATTTTTTATATACTTCTTTTTCTTATTTATTTTAGGTCAAAACCCCAAATTGGTCCTTTATGTTTCACCCAAGTTTCATATTGGTCCTTTATGTTTCAAAAAGTCTAAATTGATCCTTTATGTTTGCAAGAAGTTCTAAATTGGTCCTTCCGTCCATTTCGTCTAGTTTTGCTGTTAAGTGATGACGTGTCATGCTGAGGTGTCACACTCTCTCTCCTACATATACTGCTTAGCTGATGTGGCCTTAGTTAACCTAAAATTAGGGACTAAAATGAAACAAAATATTTTTTCATGAGACAAAAAAGTAATTTCTCCACTTTTCCATCTTCTCCTTCTTCCTCGCTGCTACTTCTTTCATCCATCCATGGCTTCTTCAATCCATCCATGGCATTCAAGCAGAAACTCTCTCTCTCCCTCTAAAACTCCATCTTTCAAACTCTCCAAAGCTTCAACCATGGCTTCCGCGTGGGTCGTGTGTCAACGTTCGTGGTGTTTGTGCTTACGCGTGGGTTTGCAGAGTGAGAAGCAAGAGCAAGAGACTTCTACTCGCCATAAACGTGGATTGCAGAGGAAGGTTAGAGCCGCCTCTTCCGAAGACTTATTTTGGATCGAATGGCGGTGGTGGAGACGAGGGAGATATTGATGGGGGAAGAAGGGATGGGTGGTGGCGGCGGTGGAAGCCATGGTTGAAGCTCTAGAGAATTTGAAAGATGGGGTTTTGGATGGAGTAGAGAGTTTCCTCCTTCAATGCCATGGATGGATTGAAGAAGCCATGGATGGATGAAAGCAGTAGCCGAGGAAGAAGGAGTTATGAAAAAGTGGAGAAATTACATTTTTGTCTCATGAAATATATTTTGATTCATTTTAGTCTCTAATTTTAGGTTAACTAAGGCCACATCAGCTAAGCAGTACATATAGGAGAGAGAGTGTGACACCTCAGCATGACACGTCATCATTTAACAGCAAAACTAGACGGAATTGGACGGAAGGACCAATTTGGAACTTCTTGCAAACATAAAGGACCAATTTAGACTTTTTGAAACATAAAGGACCAATATGGAACTTGGGTGAAACATAAAGGACCAATTTGGGGTTTTGACCTTATTTTTATATACCAGATTTTTTTTCTTTAAGTGATATGTATATATATATATATATATATATATATATATATATATATATTATATAAAAGGGAAGAAAAAGGGAACAGATCGTGAGAGAGGGGGAAAGAAAACCGTGAAGAGAAGCAGAGAACGGAGAAACACGAGAGAGGGAAGGGGCATCGCACGGAGGAAGCAAGGAGGAGG
Source organism: Senna tora (assembly GCA_014851425.1). NCBI lineage: Eukaryota > Viridiplantae > Streptophyta > Magnoliopsida > Fabales > Fabaceae > Senna > Senna tora. The sequence goes on along the minus strand of JAAIUW010000066.1, from coordinate 91,069 downwards.
ACACCACGTGAGACGGAGCTGGACGCGCGAGGACCGAGCCGGAGTCGCCGTTCGCCAGAGCTCGTCACCGTCGTGTGGCTGGAGGAGAGAGTGACGGCTTAGAGAGAGAAAGCAAAGGGAGAGAGCTTCCACGCCAGAAACTCGCCGGAAAACGCCATTTCTTCGTCGGGGAAGGTGGCTGGGAGTCTCCTCTACTCCATATCGTCCTTCTAACCGGTTGAATCGAGGTGAGAAGTCCCAAACTCTCAAACCCCAATTTTATCAATTTTAGGGATTTTTGGAAAAACCCCAATTGATTCAATCTGAGTATTATGGGTCCTAAATTGAAGTATTTGCATGTTAGGAAGTGAATTGGAAGCTTAGAAATTGGAACCAATTTGATGGAATTTATCCGGGTTGGAAAATTTGTAGAAAAGTGTGGTTGGTAATGTTTAAGAGTGTTATGGCCGATTTGGGATGCATTAAGAGTTGAATAGCAATTATATAATTGTTAAAATTATTAGAATGTACGAGGGATTAAAACCTGAGTAATCACCGTCTTACCCGGAACCCGGTTCGGGGAAAAAGAGACAATTTTCTAATTTTACGCGTATCCGGATATGTGTATTCATGTGCAGGTAAAGTGTTGAAAGTTAATTCATAAATGGAAAATTTAGACAAGTAGAATTTATGGCTCTCTTGAGCCATAAATTCAAGACTTGGGTAATGGGAATTTCATATGGACACATAGAGGTGAAATTGGGTAACCTTGCATTCCCAACTCAAGGCTTCCGAATAGTGTGATTAAGCAAGGGTTAGACACGAATAGGAGCATGCTAGGTGTTCCGAAAACTAGTTGAGGGCATTCCAAGCCAACAACTAGTCTATGGAATTAATTAGAGAGAACATGAGCATTAGCGTTACATGTACACGATAGGGCTGAATTTCAAGTTTCTAAATCTCTCAAGTATATGTGTATAGGGCACCATACTGCGAGTGGACTTTCGGGCGCACCGAGAGCCGATCAGAGGGGCCAACCAGGTGAGGGCTTTCCTATCCTTGTCCTATAGGGTTGCCTGCGGATATGGATATATGGTTTGCCTTCTTGCCTACTTGTAGGAACCGTATATTAGATAACATGCTATTGTTGTTCCTAAATTATAATATATGTGATAACATGCTTTATGTGTATATGTGAACTGTAAAAGCGATGGTGGCTCATGGAGCCTTATATGGAAAGAAGGTCCTTAGGACCTACATGATGTCGGGGGTAGGATCGAGTCATTTTTATTCGTGAGGGTCTTGTGGTGCTAGAAACCAACCCCATTGATTTTTATCTGAAAAGTGCGGTTGTGTATGTGAATTCTTAAAGAAATGAACATAGGTGACTTTGTTTTAAACTGAGGGATTCCGGATTAGAAAACCACTTGGAAATTTAGAATTTCCTAAGAAGAAGTAAAATAAGTATGTAGTGGTCCATAGGGGTCATTTATGGTACAACGTGGGAACCGAGTCTATCACGGATAGTCCGGGTAGATTGAGTCCGTTTGTCTTGAGTCAAACTCACAGAAATACAGAGTATATGAGTACACCACATTGTGACTATTGCCTTGGGTAAACCGAGGTTAGATGATTCGCCGGCTATGCTCCAAGTGAAGTCTTGGGGTCAGACTAATGTTCCAAGTAAAGTCTTGGGGCCAGGGTTCCTAGAATGATCAACTAGGTTCCTATACCGCTCACGTGAGATATTGCCTTCGGGCCAGATTCTCTCCTAACGGAGATATGCCTTCGGGCCAGTTTATCATCTCGGTTATTTGTACATGGACATCCACATGAAGTTGTATGTTAAACTATGATATGATGTATGTGTGAATTTGAACGTATGTAAAACCATGCTTTAAATTCTATGTTGTGGATATGATATATGTTATTTGCGTGACCACTTAATATATGGAAGTTTAAACCCGTTATATGCGTATGTGTTTATGATTGGCTCCTTTCCCCAGTTGTAGTGGTACCCGCTACTACACCAGGGTGGGAAAGCCTCTCACTGAGTCCGTTGACTCACCCCAATGTTAAATGTTACAGATACAGGTGGTATAGGCATCGGGACGCTTCCACTTCATCTCAGGGAGGCGGACAGACCTAGAGGCCGCACGCATTGTTCGCGTGGGTAGTTATGCATATATAAAATGTCAAACAGGGATTAGAGGCTTACGGGATAGGAGAAATCCTACCTTCTGTGCCGGTCACCTCGTGACAAACTTGGTATCAGAGGCAGGTTTCTTTAAACTGTATGAAGCCATAGGTTTGACCGGGTGTCGATTTACCCCTCTTGGTGTACCCGGGCTCAACGTGGGAGTATAAAGGCACTTGTGGAAGTACCCAGGAAATTGTGTCAGCCTTTCTTTCTACTCTCCTTGATATGAAATATCATTAATATACATGTACTTATTAGGTGTGGTCCTTGTGCAGTATAGGGATACCACCTATCACGAGACGGACTAGGGTGGAGGGAACTCCTGTTGAAATTGATCGAGAATCAGTTCGGGAGGAGGGAATGCCCACCCGAGGCCGAGGTAGAGGTCGTGCTCGAGGTCGAGGTAGAGCACAAGTGAGAGGGGAAGAGAGGAGACTGTCATCGGAACCTCAACCTCAAGTAGAGACAGGTGCACCTTCCGTGGCGGAAATGCTCATGGCAGGATTTCAGGAACTAAGAGAAGAAATGACAAGACAAATACAAAGGGAAATACACCGGTTAGTAGTCGGCGAGGAAGACAAAGAGAGTTCCTAGCAATCAAGAGATGGAGGTTGTTGAGGAAGAGGATAGGGAACGGCAACAACCACAGGGAATGCCTCGTGAGCCACGACTAGCACCCAGAGAGCTGCCAATTTCAAAATTTTTGAAGCTTCATCCACCCACATTTTGCGGTACTAGTGAGAAAGAGGATCCGCAGCATTTTATCAGAGACATGGTTAGAATTGGGCACATGCTAAGGTGCTCAGGGCATGAGTTAGTGGAATTAGCTTCATTCCAGCTGAGGGGAGCGGCTAGAGTATGGATAGAGTCCGTACAGACGAGGTATTCACGTAGAGTGGCACCGATGACCTGGAAGATTTTCAGAGGGAATTCCTGGGTCGGTTTCTACATGAAGGCACCAAAGATGCGAAGCGTCAGCAATTCGAGGAGTTGTGGATGACGCCTAACATGACCGTGACGGAGTATGAATTACTTTTTACTGAACTGACTCAATTTTCACCTGAGTTGGTTCCTGATGAAGAGGCGAGGATCAAGAGATTCATACACCGACTCACAGAGCCGTTGTTTACTGCTTTGCTACCTCAGAGGAGATAGTTTGAGACTTTAGCTCAAGCAGCAGACTGTGCTAGAATGATTGAAACCAGGAAGAGGTATGGGACATCTGTTGATCCCAAAATGAAGTTGATTACAGGCAGTGACAACCAAGGAGGTGGAAGTAAGAAAAGGAAGACAACAGGTGGAGGTGCAGGATATTCAGGGTCCGCAGGAGGACAATCCTCAACTACCACCCATGAAACAGGTACAAGAGGTAATTTTCAAGGGGGACAGAGGGAATAAGGGGTGGAAACGCCGGTAAGACAAAGCCCCAGTGGCGACTTGCGGCAGATTTCATTTTGGTATATGTCGGAGACTGACAGGTGGATGCTACCACTGCGGCCAGATGGGCCATATGGCTAGAGAGTGTCCAAAGAAAAAAGAGGGTACAAGTGTGAAAAGCAATCCGACGCCGAGGAGTACACCTATTCCAGCTCCACCAGTGAGAACCGTGCCACCACAGCAGCAAGTACAGGTGCAGCTAGAGGCCGTGGTGCATGATCTAGTGGCCGAGGGCCAGGGGCGGTAGGTGGGGACAAGTGCGGGTATTTGCACTCTCTCAGCAGGATGCTCATGCATCCAATGCGGTTGTGACAGGTACTCTTATTGTCTGCTCTCTTGAAGCATGAGTCTTATTTGATTCCGGCTCCACTCATTCCTATGTGTCGCATGCATTTGCCTCTAAATTCAACAAAAGTCCATCTAGAATGGAACAACAGTACTGGTCTCTACTCCAATGGGAGAATCGGTACAAGTAGAGTATGTGCACAAGTCTTGCATTGTGAAGGTCGATAGTCATGAGACTGTGGTAGACCTTCGATTGTTGTGTATGGTTGATCTTGATGTGATCCTCGGAATGGATTGGTTGTCGTCTTGCCATGCGGTTGTGGACTGCAGGGCTAATGCTTGAAATTCAATATGCCAAACGAGGAGCCCTTTGTGATACGGGGTGACGGAGCTGCACCGTATCCAAGCTTGACCTCGGCTTTGAAGGTATCCAAGTTACTGGCAAAGGGATGCAAAGGTATTTGGCGTTCGTCCAGGATACCACGAAAGCAGTACTTTCACCGACTCTAGTACCGTAGTGCGAGAGTTTTTGGACGTATTTCCAGAAGAATTGCCGGGGTTGCCGCCCGATCGTGAGATTGAATTTGAAATTGAGCTGCAACCTGGCACCCAGCCTATCTCCACACCACCTTACCGGATGGCTCCGAAAGAGTTGAAGGAGTTACATACGCAATTGCAAGAGTTGCTTGACAAGGGTTTTATAAGACCCAGTTTCTCTCCTTGGGGTGCACCGGTCCTTTTTGTAAGAGAAGGACGGATCTTTGCGGTTGTGTATCGATTACCGAAAGCTAAACAAGGTGACGATTCGCAATCAATATCCATGCCGAGGATAGATGACCTTTTTGATCAGTTGCAGGTGCGAAGCGGTTCTCCAAGATTGATTTGCGATCTGGGTACCATCAATTAAGATTCGAGAATCAGACATACCTAAGACCGCATTTCGACCCGATATGGGCATTACGAGTTCTTGGTGATGTCTTTCGGATTAACTAATGCTCCTCCGGCGTTCATGGACATGATGAACAAGGTCTTTAAACCATTTTTGGATCGATTTGTCATTGTCTTCATTGTCGACATATTGGTTTATTCAAAGAATTCTGAGGAACATGCTGAACACTTGAGATTAGCATTGCAGAGGCTGAGAGAGGAAAAACTGTATGCCAAGTTCTCTAAGTGTGAATTCTGGCTTGACAGAGTTGCCTTTTGGGGTCACGTGGTATCATCAGAGGGAATCCACATTGATCCAAGTAAGGTAGAGGCAGTGAATAATTGGTCCCAACCTACCTCTGTTACTGAGATTCGCAGTTTCTTGGGTTTGGCAGGATATTATAGAAGATTTGTGCAGGACTTTTCTAAGGTTGCTGCACCTATGACTAAGTTGACTCAGAAAAGAGTGAAGTTTGTATGGGATGACAAGTGTGAGCAGAGTTTTCAGAAGCTGAAGGACAGCCTCACTACCGCTCCGGTGCTGGCATTACCTGAAGGCACAGAGGGTATGTGGTATACTGTGATGCGTCGAGGATCGGGTTAGGGTGTGTCTTGATGCAACATGGCAAGGTAATTGCGTATGCATCGCGACAACTGAGGAAGCATGAGAAGAACTACCCGACGCACGACCTCGAAATGGCGGCTGTAGTATTCGCTTTGAAAATATGGAGACACTACTTATATGGTGAGACTTGTGAAATTTATACATACCACAAAAGCCTCAAATACATTTTCGAGCAGAAAGACTTGAACTTGAGACAACGTCGATGGTTGGAGTTGTTGAAAAACTACGACTGCACGATCTTGTATCACCCAGGAAAGGCCAATGTGGTAGCCGATGCTCTGAGTCAGAAATCCATGGGCAGTCTTGCTCATATAAGTGAAGAAAGAAGACCGTTGATTAGAGAACTACACGAGCTAGAGCAAACGGGAAATCGGTTTGAGATTGGAAGCTCTAACTCACTTTTAGCCCATTTGCAAGCTAAGTCCTCTTTGGTAGAAGAGGTGAAGGCTAGACAAGACGAAGATACCGACCTCAAGCAAATTAGGGATACGGTAACTAAAGGGAAAGGGGACGACGTTCGATTTTCTATCGATGACTTCGGGATACTTCGGTTGGAGGGACGGTGTGTGTCCCTATTTTGATAATTGAAAGAAAGAATTCTTGAAGAAGCACACCGGCAACGTATACAATCCATCCGGGAGCTAATAAAATGTATCATGACCTGAAATAGTTGTATTGGTGGAATGGCATGAAAAAGGATGTCGCAAACTATGTAACCAGGTGTTTAGTGTGCCAGCAAGTCAAGGCTGAACACCAGAAGCCCGCTGGAACGTTGCAACAGATAGAGATACCTGAGTGGAAATGGGAGAGGATAACGATGGATTTTGTAACAGGGTTGCCAAGATCACAACGGGGATTTGATTCGGTTTGGGTAATAGTGGATCGCATGACTAAGTCCGCACACTTTCTGCCAGTTAAGACCACTTATGGAGTGAGTCAATATGCACAGATTTACCTATCAGAAATCGTTAGATTGCACGGTGTGCCAGTGTCCATAATATCTGATAGAGGTCCACAGTTCACTTCCAGGTTTTGGAAGTCATTGCAGGCAGTGTTGGGAACTAGAGTTGATCTGAGTACTGCGTTCCACCACACAGACCGACGGGCAATCAGAAAGAACCATTTAGATTCTTGAGGACATGCTTCGGGCGTGCATTATGGATTTCGGCAGAAGTTGGGAAAGGTATTTACCCTTGGCTGAGTTTGCATACAATAACAATTATCAAGCAAGTATTCAAATGGCACCTTTCGAGGCTATGTACGGACGTAGATGCAGATCCCCGATTGGGTGGTTCGAGGTCGGAGAAGCTAGCCTAGTCGGCTCGGAATTGCTACAAGATGCCTTGTAGAAGGTAAAATGTATAAGGGAGGATTGCTAACGGCTTAGAGTAGGCAAAAGTCTTATGCAGACAATCGAAGGAGAGAACTGGAGTTTGCCGTTAGTGATCAGGTGTTCTTGAGAATATCACCGATGAGAGGCTGATGCGGTTCGGTAAGAAGGGGAAGTTGAGTCCTCGGTATATCGGACCGTTTGAAATCTTAGAACGAGTTAGGAATGTGGCGTATCGGTTGGAATTGCCTACGGAATTGGAGGGGTACACCCTGTCTTTCATGTATCAATGCTTCGAAAGTATCTTCCCGATCCCTCGCACGTAATCCAATCGCAAGACGTGCAACTAACCGAAAACAAGACGTATGAAGAGGAGCCAGTGGAAATCTTAGACCGGTAGTTGAAGAAACTCAGAACGAAAGAGATTCCATTGGTTAAAGTTCTGTGGAGAAACCACTCGACCGAAGAAGCTACATGGGAGGTCGAGGTGAAATGCGCAGAATGTATCCTCATCTATTTCGAGACTAAGGTTAGTATTTTGTTTGAAAATCAGGGATCGAATTTCTTAAGGGGGAAAGATTGTAATACCCGAGAATATTTTAACTAGCATCATTAATTAAATTAAATTAATTAATTTAAAAGTGGAAAATGAGATAAAATACACACCATCCTACTGCATATTTTTTTTAAATATAAATTTAGTGTAAATCCTAATTTTTTATATACTTCTTTTTCTTATTATTTTATATACCAGATTTTTTCTTTAAGTGATATGTATATATATTAAATTATTAGATATATATATATATTATTAAAAGAATAGGGAAGAAAAAGGGAACAGATCGTGAGAGAGGGGAAAGAAAACCGTGAGAGAGAAGCAGAGAACGGAGAAACACGAGAGAGAGGGAAGGGGCATCGCACGGAGGAAGCAAGGAGCAGACACCACGCGAGACGGAGGCTGGACGCGCGAGGAGCCGGAGCCAGAGTCACCGTCCGCCGGAGCTCGTCACCGTCGTGTGGCTGGAGGAGAGAGAGAACGGCTTAAAGAGAGAAAGCAAAGGGAGAGAGCTTCCACGCCGAAACTCGCCGGAAAACGCCGTTTCTTCGTCGGGAAGGTGGCTGGGAGTCTCCTCTACTCCATATCGTCCTTCTAACCGGTTGAATCGAGGTGAGAAGTCCCGAAACTCTCAAACCCCAATTTTATCAATTTTAGGGATTTTTGGAAAAACCCCAATTGATTCAATCTGAGTATTCTGGGTCCTAAATTGAAGTATTTGCATGTTAGGAAGTGAATTGGAAGCTTAGAAATCGGAACCAATTTGATGGAATTTATCCGGGTTGGAAAACTTGTAGGAAAAGTGTGGTTGGTAATGTTTAAGAGTGTTATGGCTGATTTGGGATGCATTAAGAGGTTGAATAGCAATTATTAATTGTTAAAAATTATTAGAATGTACAGGGATTAAAACCCGAGTAATCACCGTCTCACCCGGAATCCGGTTCGGGGAAAAAGAGACAATTTTCTAATTTTACGCGTATCCGGATATGTGTATTCATGTGCAGGTAAAGTGTTGAAAGTTAATTCGGTAAATGGAAAATTTAGACAAGTAGAATTTATGACTCTCTTGAGCCATAAATTCAAGACTTGGGTAATGGGAATTTAATATGGACACATAGAGGTGAAATTGGGTAACCTTGCATTCCCAACTCAAGGCTTCCGAATAGTGTGATTAAGCAAGGGTTAGACACGAATAGGAGCATGCTAGGTGTTTCAAAAAGTTGAGGGCATTCCAAGCCAACAACTAGTCTATGGAATTAATTAGAGAGAACATGAGCATTAGCGTTACATGTACACGATAGTGGCTGAATTTCAAGTTTCTAAATCTCTCAAGTATATGTGTATAGGGCACCATACTGTGAGTGGACTTTCGAGTGCACCGAGAGCCGATCAGAGGGGCCAACCAGGTGAGGGCTTTCCTATCCTTGTCCTATAGGGTTGCCTGTGGATATGGATATATGGTTTGCCTTCTTGCCTACTTGTAGGAACCGTATATTAAATAACATGCTATTGTTGTTCCTAAATTATAATATATGTGATAACATGCTTTATGTGTATATGTGAACTGTAAAAGCAATGGTGGCTCAAGGAGCCTTATATGGAAAGATGGTCCTCGGGACCTACATGATATCGGGGTAGGATCCAGTCAATTTTATTCGTGAGGGTCTTGTGGTGCTAGAAACCAACCCCATTGATTTTTATCTGAAAAGTGCGGTTGTGTATGTGAATTCTTAAAGAAAATGAACATATGTGACTTTGTTTTAAACCGAGGGATTCCGGATTAGAAAACCACTTGGAAGTTTAGAATTTCCTAAGAAGAAGTAAAATAAGTAGGGGTCCATAGGGGTCATTTATGGTACAACGTGGGAACCGAGTCTATCTCGGATAGTCCGGGTAGATTGAGTCTGTTTGTCTTGAGTCAAACTCACAGAAATACAGTATATGAGTACACCACATTGTGGCTATTGCCTTGGGTAAACCGAGGTCAGATGAGTCGCCGGCTATGCTCCAAGTGAAGTCTTGGGGTCAGACTAATGTTCCAAGTAAAGTCTTGGGGCCAGGGGTTCCTAGAATGATCAACTAGGTTCCTATACCGCTCACGTGAGATATTGTCTTCGGCCAGATTCTCTCCTAACGGAGATATGCCTTCGGGCCAGTTTATCATCTCGGTTATTTGTACATGGACATCCACATGAAGTTGTATGTTAAACTATGATATGATGTATGTGTGAATTTGAACGTATGTAAAACCATGCTTTAAATTCTATGTTGTGGATATGATATATGCTATTTGCGTGACCACTTAATATATGGAAGTTTAAACCCGTTATATGTGTATGTGTTTGTGATTGGCTCCTTTCCCCAGTTGTAGTGGTACCCGCTACTACACCAGGGATAGGAAAGCCTCTCACTGAGTCCGTTGACTCACCCCAATGTTAATGTTACAGATACAGGTGGTATAAGCATCGGGAGCGCTTCCACTTCATCTCAGCGAGGCGGACAGACCTAGAGGCCGCACGCATTGTTCTCGTGGGTAGTTATGCATATATAAAATGTCAAACAGGGATTAGAGGCTTACGAATAGGAGAAATCCTACCTCCCGTGTCGGTCACGGACGTCTGATAGGGGGTCGTGACATTATCGTGAAATATGATTAAAAAAAGAAAACTAAATATCAAGTTTTCGAAACACTCCTCGGTGAAAAACTAATTAAAGAAAGAAAAATGAATATCACGTTTTCAAACACTCATCGACTAAAACTGATTAAGAAAAAGAAAAATGAATATCATGTTTTCGAAACACTCATCGGGGAAAACTATTTAATAAAAAGAAAAATGAATTTTACGTTTTCGAAACACTAATCGATAAAACTAATTAAATAAAGAAAAATGAATATCACGTTTTCGAAACACTCATCGGCGAAAACTGATGAAAAAAAGAAAAATGAATTTCAAGTTTTCGAAACACTCACCTACGAAAATTGATTAAAGATAATAAAAATGTATATCAAGTTTTCGAAACACTCATCGGCCAAAACTGATTAAGAAAAAGAAAATGAATATCAAGTTTTCGAAACACTCATCTGCGAAAACTGATTAAAGAAAAGAAAAATAAATATCAAGTTTTCGAAACACCCATCGGCTAAAACTGATAAAAAAAAGAAAAATGAATATCAAGTTTTTGAAAGATTCATCAGCAAAAACTGATTAAAAAAATGAATATCATGTTTTCGAAACACTCATCGGCGAAAACTGATTTAGAAAAAGAAAAATGAATATCAAGTTTTCGAAATACTCATCGGCGAAAACTGATTAAGAAAAAGAAAAATGAATATCAAGTTTTCGAAACACTAATTCGGGAAAACTATTTAAAAAAAGAAAAATGAATTTCAAGTTTTGGAAACACTCATCGGCTAAAACTATTTAAAAAAAGAAAAACGAATATTACGTTTTCAAAACACTTATCGTCGAAAACTGATTAAAAAAAGAATGAATATTAAATTTTCAAAACACTCATCGACGAAAACTGATTAAAAAAGAAAATGAATATCAAGTTTTCGAAACACTCATCGGTGAAAACTATTTTAAAAAATAAAATGAATATTACGTTTTCGAAACACTCAACAACGAAAATTGATTAAAAAACGAAAAATTACTATCAAGTTTTCGAAACACTTATCGGATAAAACTGATTAAGAAACAAAAATTAATATTAAGTTTTTGAAACACTTATCGGCGAAAACAGATTAGAAAAAAAAGAAAATGATTATCAAGTTTTCAAAACACTCACCGGCGAAACTTGATTAAAAAAGAAAAATGAATATCAAGTTTTCAGAACACTCATCGGTGAAAACTAATTAAAAAAGAAAAATAATTATATGATTTTCGAAAACACTCATCGACGAAAACTGATTAAAAAAAATAAATATTGAGTTTTTGAAACACTCATCGGCAAAAACTAATTAAAAAAGAAAAAAATGAATATCAAGTTTTCAAAACACTTATCAACAAAAACTTACTAAAAAAAGGAAAATGAATATCTAGTTTTCGAAACACTAATCGACGAAAACTGATTTAAAAAATAAAAATGAATTAAAGTTTTCGAAACACTCATCGGCGAAAACTGATTAAAAAATTGAAAATAAAAAAATGAATATCAGGATTTTGAAACACTGATCGGCGAAAACTGATTAAGAAAAAGAAAAATGAATATCAAGTTTTCGAAAACACTCATCGGCTAAAACTGATTAAAAAAGAAAAATGAATATCCAGTTTTCGAAACACTAATCGACCAAATTTGATTAAAAAATAAAATGAATATCAAGTTTTCGAAACACTCATCGGCGAAAACTGATTAAAAAAGGAAAATGAATACCAAGTTTTCGAAACACTCATCAGTGAAAACTGTTTAAAAAAGAAAAATGAATATCAAGTTTTAGAAACACTCATCGGCGAAAACTGATTAGAAAAAGAAAAATGAATATCAAGTTTTCGAAACACTCATCGGCAAAAACAGATTAAAAAAAGAAAATGAATATTAATTTTCGAAACACTAATCAGCGAAAACTTACTAAAAAAAGAAAAATGAATATCCAGTTTTCGAAACACTAATCGACCAAAACTGATTAAAAAAATAAATGTAATGCCCGGGAAATTTTTTTGAAGTTTAAAATGAAATAAAAAAAAGAAAGGAAGTAGAAAATAATTTTTGGATTTAATTTAGGACCTAAGGAATTGGAAACCTAAATTAAATGGAGAAAAAAGAGTAGGGAATATTTTTGGGTATTTAATTTGGGTCATAAAAGAAAATAAAATTTAATTGGAAAGAGGAGGGATTAAATTGAAAATATTTTTCAGCCTTAATTATTTAATATTATTAGTATTATTATATATTAGAAAAAAAAGAAAAAAAAAGAGAAAAGAAGTAGGAAAGTAAACAAAAAAATAAATGTTTTAATTATATTTAGTAAATTATTAATTATTATTTTTATTATTAAATATATATATATTATTATATATTACTTTTAATTATAATTCTTTATTTAAAAGGGGGGCCGTGAGTTTTAGTAAATAAAAAAAAAAGGAAAGGAGTGGGACACATGAGAAGCAGGAAAGAAGAAGAGAAAAAGAAAGAAAGAAAGAAAGAAAGAAAGACAGAGAAAGAAGAGAGAGAGAGGGTGAGACGTGAAGGAGAAGAAGAAGGAGAGGTGGATTTCGCTGGAAAGGTGGCTAGAGGGAGCTAGCCGATGCCGAAAATAGTCACCGGAACTTGGTTACAACGTCTCTCACACCTTCCACCAATCGAATCAAAGGTGGGTAACCCCAATTTCTTCAATTTTAGGGATTTCTTCGATTCACCTTCGATTGAGTTGTTTCAAGGGTAGATTGAGACCTAGAAAGTGTTCTTGAACACTTAGTTGGGGTAGGAATCGAGACTATACCCTCGGGTTTAGCCGAATTCAAATTTTGAAGGGTTTGGGGTTGAAATTCTAAATATTCATAAATTGAAGAAATTGTTGATAATTAGGATTGAGCTTGGATTTGAGTAAATAGGCTTGGATTGGAATTATAGAAATTTTATTGTTGAAATATTAGCTAAACAAGACCCGTGAAGAGCTGGCCCGAGGTTACTAAGGGTGAACCTTGACGTTAACATGTCGGGTCCCTGCTCGGATTGTCCAATTACACTTTAAGGGTGATATTGAGGGCTCCAAACCTCTTCTTTTCAATCTTAAACACCCTAGAATAATTCTAAAAATGTTATCAAGCATCAAGAAATATTTTAGGAACTTTCTTGTTTCTCAAGGATGGAAACTTGCGGAACAATAAAGTCCAAATTTTAAAATGGCAATTTAATTCCTTCGTAATTATTAGGAAACCTTAAGTAGGATAATTTAAAAGTATATTGAGGTTTAGTAACTCAAATCCAAGGCTCTACAATCACTTCAGATAAGTGACAGTTGTTATGAAACCTAGTGTGAAGCACTTGAGACTCTCATGGAAGAGAGGGAAGACGGATAAGACCAAGAACTCGGTTCTTGGCGACGTCTAGGTGCATTTTTAGGCAGGAGCATGTCACATGCATATGAGCCGCATATAGTGTAAGATGTTAACCACGTGAATGCAATTGTTAGGAAACCACGATTCGTCCGGAGCGGGAGTTACTCCAGGACAAACCAAGGAAGCCATCCAGGTGAGGGGTTTCTCATCCTTGCCCTACAGGGTTGATTGAGGATGTGGATATGTGGTGTGCCTACTTGCCTATTTGTAAGAATTATTTAGTGGTTAACATGCTATTGTTATTCCTAAACTGTTATATATGAAAGTATTTGTATATGTGTGTTTGACTACAGGTAAAGAGGTACTGGAGGGTATCCATGTGATGACATGAGATACGCCGAACAGTACAAGCAAGGGGGTAAGTTGTTGATTGAGTCCACGGTTTGGTTTACCCTATTAATTAGAAACTCATTAAAGAAATCGTATAGAAGTTATTAGTAAACGTCGACGTTTTATGGTAATTGATCTTAGGAAAGGCCTTAGAGCTAGGTTATGATCTAAACCAAGGGTTTGGGAACAATATGAGGATTAATATGATCTCTTAATTGATTAGTGAGTCGTAGGGATGTTCACACTACCTAGGTAAAGTCAGTTTAGGATAGTAATGGGTAGATAGAGTCAGGATCCCAGCTGAAAGCTTGGAAAGAGAAACAAATTAAAATAATTGCCCGTTGAGGCCATTGCCCTAGCCTGGCACTAGGGTAAGTTAAACATTAAAAGGATTTGCCCGTTGAGGCCATTGCCCTAGCCTGGTACTAAGGTCAGTTAAGTGATTTACAGTTTTCATATTATATGTTAAAATGTTATTGCTTGTTTACGAGAAGCATGATAGAAAAGCATGATCCGTAGGTTTATCTGTGATTTTAATGTTATATTAATATTGCCTTATCGTAATATAACTTTTGATAAACTGGACTTTCATGCGCATGTGATTGTGGGTGTTTCCCTTTCCCCAACTGTAGTGGTACCCGCCGCTACGCTGAGGATAGGAAGCTCCTCACTGAGTCTGTTTGACTCACTCCCTCTACTTCAATGTTTCAGATACAGGGATCGGGCAGGCATCAACGTCCGGACAGTGATACGGACATCAGACCATCCTTACGCTCTTGTTCGCGTGGGTGGACTCCTTTGGTTATTTTGATTTCTCTTGTTGTACATATTTTAAAGTTGTAAGAGTTGTATATATATATTTACAGCTTTTAATATGTACCTACTCTAGAATTGTCGGCTTCACATGTATTTAAAGACAGGGTCCAGTTTGGGGATAAACTAGGATATATGTATATATATAATATATTATATATGTACATACATATATAATATAATATATATATATATATATAAACTTCTACATGTGAATAGGATAGATCGTACAGATTGAGGCGTACGGTAACTATGATATGGATATATATTATGTGTGCTTGCTGCATGTGAATAGGATAGATCGTACGTATTGAGACGTACGATCTATATATTAGTATCTACATTATGAGTGTTGATAAATATATCTATATACTGGATTGAGTTGAAGCGATATTGAGCGAACCGCGGATTGCAGGTTAATTAGGCCACCAGTGAGGTGTGGCCACTAGTATATATATATATATATATATTATTATATATAATATATATATATATATATATATATTGATTGTATAGCAGGGTAGTATAGTCATGTTTACAGGATAAGGCTTACGGGTTTAGAGGTAAAAATCTATTCCCGTGCCGGTCACGTACTCCCGATTTGGGGTCGTGACAAACTTGGTATCAGAGCCTGATTATTCTTTAAGTCATGCGAAGCCATTGGTATAACCGGGTGTCGGTTTAACCTTCGTTGTGAAACCCGGGCACAACGTTGGAATAAACAGGCACTTGTGGGAGTACCCATGATAAATTGAGTATGCTTTTCTTTCATTCCTTCTTAATCTGTGATAGATTATGAATTCTTTTGAGTCATCGCTTTAAGCATAGAATTTGTATGTGAAATTCTATGCAAAGCATATAACCTGTACAGTACACAAGTGCCAATGAGCACTAAGGCGTAAGGTGGGGCGGCAGTGACCTCGAGAACCTAAGGACGCCATAATAGGGAAAGGAGACATCCATGGAGGATGCTACCTAGACACAGACACATTTAGTTGAATTGTAGGCAGGAATGCGCTACAATATGTGATTGTTTTGCAGGTGTTAAATGAGACGATGCGTCTGCTCTGTTAGCGGCGCATTGTGTGCTATGGTATAGGCACAAGTTATTTGATTATAGTGTGGAATGCAAGTAGAATAGAAATATGCAGTAAATGGTAGTTAGGCTAGGAGTGGTTTGAAAGTGAAAGAAAAGACACGCATGGGGTGTAGAAAAGAAAGTAAGCCCATGGGAGATTGAAATGGAAAGTTTACAGACAAGGATAAATAGGGCCATGAGGCATGAGACGGACATGGAGAGGGAAAGAACCACGTGAATGGGTCACGACTGTGCGGTATTGATGCGAACCCACTGGGGATTGATCCCACGAACCCACAATCAATCTGAAATATAAGTACCCCAAGAAAGCTAAACAAAGGTCGAACGATCCACTTGAACCCTTGAACTCGAACGAACAAGGACCCAAAGTGTTAAAAGACGCCACAAGGATGATCGAACCTTGATAAGTCTGTTAGTTCGATGAAGAACCCTAGAGAGAATCCACTCCCAAGATGAATAATCAAATTCTCATATAATTCAAAACTTAACTTCCAAATGTTGTGTGCAATGCTTTATATAGGAAAACAAACCCTAGGTTAATTTAATAAAATAAGAAACCTAGTCCTAATGATTCTAAAATTTAAAAGATAACTTAAAATTCAAAATAAGCAACTAATAATTCTCAAAATTCACACTAAATAAAAATCCTAATTATAATCACCATATTAAACCCAAAATGTGATTATTTAGGCCCAAAAGAATCTTCATATATGTAGTACTTGGTCCAAACTCTTTAAGGTTAAGTCTTTAAGCCCAATTCAGGTTGAGGAACTTCAGTTTCAGCCCTTAATAAATTAATGATGTTTTCATCATTATTTTGTGGTCCAATCGCTAATTGCTTCTCCTAAGTCTCTCGCGCTAGCCCAATTAATGCTTCATTGATCTTCTTAGCTCGAGTTCTTGTGATTGGTCCACTTGGAATTTGTAACGGGACTTTAGCCTGCTCAACCGCGTCAAGTGCTATGGCTGAAGGAAGTGAGTTGTCTATTCCCGTGCCGGTCACGTACTCCCGATTTGGGGTCGTGACAAACTTGGTATCAGAATCTGGTTATTCTTCAAGTCATGTGAAGCCATTGGTATAACCGGGTGAAACACTAATCGGCGAAAACTGATTAAGAAAAGTGATTAAGAAACACTAATCGGCGAAAACTGATTAAGAAAACGAAAAATAAATATCAAGTTTTTGAAACACTTATCGGCAAATACTATTTAAAAAAAAAAAAATGAATATCAAATTTTCAGAACACTTATCGGCGAAAATTGATTAAAAAAAGAAAAATGAATATCAAGTTTTCGAAAACACTCCTCGGCTAAAACTGATTAAAAAAAGAAAAATAATATTAAGTTTTCAAAACACTCATCGGCGAAAACTGATTAAAAAAAGAAAAATGAATATCAAGTTTTCAGATCACTTATCGACGAAAATTTATTAAAAAAAGAAAAATGAATATCAAGTTTTCGAAAACACTCATCGGCAAAAACTAATTAAAAAAAAGAAAATAAATATTAATTTCGAAACACACATCGGCGAAAACTGATTAAAAAAAAGAAAAATGAATATCAAGTTTTCAGAACGAGATCGGCGAAAATTGATTCAAAAAAGAAAAATGAATATCATGTTTTGGAAAACACTCAGCGGCTAAAACTGATTAAAAAAAGAAAAATGAATATCAAGTTTTCGAAACACTCATCTACAAAAACTGATTAAAGAAAATAAAAATGAATATCAAGTTTTCGAAACACTCATCGACGAAAACTGATTAAAAAAGAAAATAAATATCAAGTTTTTGAAACACTTATCGGTGAAAACTAATTAAAAAAGAAAATGAATATCAAGTTTTTGAAACACTCATCGGTGAAAAAATAATTAAATAAAGAAAAATGAATATCATGTTTTCAAAATACTCATCGACTAAAACTGATTAAGAGAAAGAAAAATGAATATCATGTTTTCGAAACACTCATCGGGGAAAACTATTTTTAAAAAATAATAAATATTACGTTTTCGAAACACTCATCGATGAAAACTAATTAAATAAAGAAAAATGATCACGTTTTCGAAACACTCATCGGCGAAAACTGATTAAGAAAAAAAATGAATATCAAGTTT
Source organism: Senna tora (assembly GCA_014851425.1). NCBI lineage: Eukaryota > Viridiplantae > Streptophyta > Magnoliopsida > Fabales > Fabaceae > Senna > Senna tora. The sequence goes on along the minus strand of JAAIUW010000066.1, from coordinate 73,319 downwards.
TCGAAACACTTATCGGCAAAAACTGATTAAAAAAAAAAAAAAATGAATATCAAGTTTTCAGAACACTTATCGGCGAAAAATGATTAAAAAAGAAAAATGAATATCATGTTTTCGAAAACACTCATCGATGAAAACTAATTAAATAAAGAAAAATGAATTACACGTTTTTGAAACACTAATCGGCGAAAACTGATTAAGAAAAAGAAAAATGAATATCAAATTTTCCAAACACTTATCCGCAAAAATTGTTTTAAAAAAAAAAAAAATGATATCAAGTTTTCAGAATACTTATCGGCGAAAATTGATTAAAAAGAAAAATGAATATCAAGTTTTCAAAAACACTCCTCGGCTAAAACTGATTGAAAAACAAAAATGAATATAAAGTTTTTGAAACACTCATCGGCAAAAGCTGGTTAAAAAAGAAAAATGAATATCAAGTTTTCGAAACACTCATTGGCAAAAACCGATTAAAAAATATATTAAGTTTTCGAAACACTCATCGGCGAAAAATGATTAAAAAACGAAAAATGAATATCAAGTTTTCAGAACACTCATCGGCGAAAATTGATTAAAAAAAAGTAATATCAAGTTTTCAAAAACACTCATCCGCTAAAACTGATTAAAAAATGAATATCAAGTTTTCGAAACACTCATCGGCAAAAATTGATTAAAAAAAGAAAAATAAATATTAAGTTTTCGAAATACCCATCGGCGAAAACTGATTAAAAAAAGAAAAATGAATATCAAGTTTTCAGAACACTTATCGGCGAAAATTTATTAAAAAAGAAAAATGAATATCAAGTTTTCGAAAACACTCATCGACAAAAACTGATTAAAAAAAAGAAAAATAAATATTGATTTTCGAAACACTCATCGACAAAAACTGATTAAAAAAAAAAGAAAAATGAATATCAAGTGTTCAGAACGACATCGCCGAAAATTGATCAAAAAAAGAAAAATGAATATCGTGATTTGGAAAACACTCATCGGCTAAAACTAATTAAAAAATAAAAATGAATATCAAGTTTTCGAAACACTCATCTACAAAAACTGATTAAAGAAAATAAAAATGAATATCAAGTTTTCGAACACTCATCGGGGAAAACTGATTAAAAAAAGAAATAAATATCAAGTTTTTGAAACACTTATCGGTGAAAACTGATTAAAAAAAGAAAAATGAATATATCAAGTTTTCGAAACACTCATCGGTGAAAAACTAATTAAATAAAGAAAAATGAATATCAGGTTTTCAAAACATTCATCGACTAAAATTGATTAAGAAAAAGAAAAATGATAATCAAGTTTTTGAACACTCATCGGGGAAAACTATTTAAAAAGAAAAAGAAAAATGAATATTACGTTTTAGAAACACTAATCGATGAAAACTAATTAAATAAGAAAAATGAATATCACGTTTTCAAAACACTCATCGGCGAAAACTGATTAAGAAAAAGAAAATGAATATCAAGTTTTCGAAACACTTATCAACTAAAACTGATTAAGAAAAAGAAAAATAAATTTCAAGTTTCAGAACACTCATCGGCGAAAATTGATTAAAAAGAAAAACAAATATCAAGTTTTCGAAAACATTCATCGGCTAAAACTGATTAAAAAGAAAAATAAATATCATGTTTTTGAAACAGTCATCGGCAAAAACTGATTAAAAAAGAAAAATGAATATCAAGTTTTCGAACACCATCGGCAAAAACCGATTAAAAAAAGAAAATAAATATTAGTTTTCGAAACACTCATCGGCGAAAACTGATTAACAAAGAAAAATGAATATCAAGTTTTCAGAAAACTCACCGGCGAAAATTGATTAAAAAAAGAAAAATAAATATCAAGGTTTTGAAAACACTCATCGGACAAAACAGATAAAAAAAAAGAAAATGAATATCAAGTTTTCGAAACACTAATCGGTGAAAACTAATTAAATAAAGAAAAATGAATACCACGTTTTCGAAACACTTATCGGCGAAAACTGTTTAAGAAAAAGAAAAAGAATCAAGTTTTCAAAACAGTCAACGGAGAAAACTATTTAAAAGAGAAAAATGAAAAATGAATATCAAGTTTTTGAAACACTCATCGGTGAAAACTATTTAAAAAAAGAAAAAGAAAAATGAATATTACGTTTCAAAACATTCATCGTCGAAAACTGATTAAGAAAAAGAAAATTGAATATCAAGTTTTTGAAACACTCATCGATGAAAACTGGTTAAAAAAAATGAATATCAAGTTTTCAGAACACTCATCGGCGCAAATTGATTAAAAAAAGAAAATGAATATCTAGTTTTCGAAACACTTATCGACGAAAACTGATTAAAAAAGCAAAATGAATATCAAGTTTTCGAAACACTCATCGGTGAAAACTTATTTAAAAAAGAAAAATGAATATCAAGTTTTGGAAACACTCATCGGCGAAAACTGATTAAAAAAGAAAAATGAATATCAAGTTTTGGAAACACTCATCGGCGAAAATTGATTAAAAAAAGAAAAAGAACATCAAGTTTTCGAAACACTCATCTACGGAAACTGATTAAAGAAATAAAAATGAATATCAATTTTCGAAATACTCATCGGCGAAAAATGATTAAAAAAAGAAAATAAATACCAAATTTTTGAAACACTAATCGGCGAAAACTGATTAAAAAAAATGAATATCAAGTTTTCGAAACGGTCATCCGTGAAAACTAATTAAATAAAGAAAATAAATATCACGTTTTTGAAACACTCATCGGCGAAAACTGATTAAGAATAAGAAAAATGAATATCAAGTTTTCGAAACACTAATCGGGAAAAACTATTTTAAAAAAAAGAAAATGAATATTACGTTTTCGAAACACTCATATGTGAAAACTGATTAAAAAACAAAAATGAATATCAAGTTTTCAAAACACCCATCGGCGAAAATTAATTAAAAAAAAAGAAAAATGAATATCAAGTTTTCAGAACACTCATTGGCGAAAACTGATTAAAAAATAAAAATGAATATCAAGTTTTCGAAACACTCATCGGTGAAAACTATTTAAAAGAAAAAAGAAAATGAATCTTACGTTTTCGAAACACTCAACGGCGAAAACTGATTAAAAAATGAAAATTACTATCAAGTTTTCGAAACACTCATCGGCAAAAATTGATTAAAAAAGAAAAATCAATATCAGTTTTTGAAACACTTATCGGCGAAAACTGATTAAAAAAATTGTATATCAAGTTTTCAAAACACTCATTAGCGAAAACTTAGTAAAAAAAGAAAAATGAATATCAAGTTTTCGAAACACTCATCGACGAAAATTGATTAAAAAAGAAAAATGAATATTAAGTTTTCGAAACACTCATCGGCGAAAAATGATTAAAAAAAAAAAATGAATATTAAGGTTTCGAAAACACTCATCGATAAAAACTAATTAATAAAGAAAAATGAATTTCACGTTTTTGAAACACTAATTGGCGAAAACTGATTAAGAAAAAGAAAAATGAATATCAAGTTTTCGAAACACTTATCGTCAAAAATTGATTAAAAAAAGAAAAATGAATATCAAGTTTTCAGAACACTTATCGTCGAAAATTGATTAAGAAAAAAAAATGAATATCAAGTTTTCGAAAACACTCATCGGCTAAAACTGATTAAAAAAAGAAAAATGAATATCAAGTTTTCGAAACACTCATCGGCAAAAACTGATTAAAAAAAGAAAAATAAATATTAAGTTTTTGAAACACTCATTGACGAAAAATGATTAAAAAGAAAAAAATGAATACCAAGTTTTCGAAAACACACTTCTATGAAAACTAATTAAATAAAGAAAAACGAATTTAACGTTTTTGAAACACTAATCGGCGAAAACTGATTAAGAAAAAAAAATGAATATCAAGTTTTCGAAACACTTATCGGCAAAAATTGATTAAAAAAGAAAAATGAATATCAAGGTTTCGAAAACACTCCTCTGCTAAAATTGATTAAAAAAAGAAAAAATGAATATCAAGTTTTCGAAACACTCATCGGCAAAAACCGATTAAAAAAATATTAAGTTTTCGAAACACTCATCGGCGAAAACTGATTAAAAAAACGAAAAATGAATATTAAGTTTTGTAATATTCGAGATATTTAGATTTAATTATTTTCATTATTATTAAATTTATTTTTCTTTCAGAAAGATAAATAAATTAAATTAAGGAATTACAGGGTTAAAAATAAAATAAAGAAGAAAGTAATAGGAAATATTTATAATTTTTCTAGGACCTAAAAGAAAAGAGGATTTAAAAGTACGAGGGAGAAAAAGAGGATATAACAAGTAAATAAGTTTTTTTAAAATATATATATATATATATATATATATATATCTATATATATAATAATGCGAGGGGGGCCAAACCGTGACCCCCCTATCCCATCGCACTTACACACTCATACATCAAAAAAGAAAAAGAAAAGAAAGAAAGATAAAATCAGAGGAAACGCACACACACCCCATTCTCCCATTAAACACACTCAAAACATAAAAAAAAAAGGAGCAGAAGCAACGCACGCACACACGCGAGACAGCCAAGGCAAAGGGGAGAAGCAACGTGACGGTGGTTTTGGGCCGGTGTCTCGCCGGAAAACGCGCGCCGGTGACCGGAGTCTTCTTTCATCACCGCCAAGCTTTCTACCCGATTGAATCAAGGTGAGAAAGCCCCAAACGCTCAAAAACCCAATTCCTTCAATTTTGGGTATTTTAGGAATTCATCAAATACTTCCAATCGGGGCATTCCGAGGTTAAATTTGAGCTTAGTGGGTGTTATTGAAAGCTTGGTGAGGTTCAGAATCGAAGCTAAACTGTAGGAATTGACCGGGTATGGAAATTAGGAAAATTTAGCTAGAAATTGTTATAAATTCGAAATTGATAGTTTGATGCATGTTTAGGCTTTGATTTGAGTAGTATAGGTGTTATAAATGCTGGAAATAGTCAAGGAAATAAAGCCCGAGTATTTACCGTCTCAACCGGAACCCAATCCGGTGAAAAGAGGCGAAATACTAAGCCACAGTACCGTAAAGAGCTGTGCGGTGGGTTGATTAACTCGGTCTAGTCTGTGGTGGACACCTAAGACCCTAAATTGGTTCCAGGGCTCTATTTTATACCCAATTATATTTTTATATATAATTAAAGAGGTAGTAATTAAGCTTTTACTCGGCGAATAAGGGAGACGGTGGAATGAGTAAGCTAGAGCCTCTTTTGAACCGTGAATTTAATTCTTTTATTAATTAAATACCCATATGAACACATGAAGAGAAATTTAGACAAGTGGAAATCTCTAACCTAAGCAATTAGAGGTTCTAAATGGCTCGAAAGTGTGAAAGTCGAATATGGGGCATTCTTGACTTTCAGAAAGAGCAAATAAGACAACGTAACGAACTAAATAATTAGTTCTTGGAAAATAGCTAGAGGGTGCATAAGCATTAGCATGACACGTCCATGGTAGATGCTTAGTTACGCGTTCTAAATTTCTTAAATATAATATGTATAGGGCACCACAGGGTTATTGGAGCTTCAGGCACTCCGAGGACTGATCAAGAGGGCCAACGAGGTGAGTGGCTCTCCCATCCCTGCCCCACAGGGTTGGATGACTACGTGGAAAATGTGGTTTGCTCTATTTTGTGCAAATTGATATATGAAATATATTTATATGAATAAATTTGTGTTACGCGTGTAAGATTTGCAAGTAGTCAACGTGCATTAGTATTTGTGCTTATATGACTAATCTCAAGGTGTATATGTGCTATTGTGGCTCATTGAACCTTATATGTTATCGTGGGTAGGATTGAGTCATAATTTCATATGTGAGGAGTTCAGTAATATTAGAGACCAATCACATCGATCGTCACCGTTAAGACCTTGTTTGTATGGTTTGTTGAGGAAAACTGAACCTAGGTTGCTGAATGTGAGTGAGAGGGTTGCATAATTGAAAAGGGGGAAACTAGGCCTAGCTAATTCACACGTGTAATATTCAGATGGTTATTAATAGGGCGTCTTTTAAGGTTGAACAGGTTATTTGAACTTGTTTAGGTTAGTTCGGGTAGATTGAGTCGGTTATCCTGGTCGGACAGACAGGATTCAGTTAACATAAAGTATGCCACATAGTGACCATTACCTTGGTTTAACCGGGGTCAGACAAGTTGTCGGCTATTACTCTAAGCGTGCCTTGGAGTCAGAAAGTTCCTAGTTTGATCAACTAGGTTCGAATAAGACATTGCCGTTGGGCCAGTATTTCTCTTAGCGTAACACGGGAGACAGAAAGTGAATGCCTTCAGGCCAGTATTTCTCTTAGTGTAATGCAGGAGACAGAAAGTGAATACCTACGAGCATAACTATGTTTGACTTATGGAAAGATATGATATATGTTTATGATTGGTTTACATGCAGATTAATAAACATGTTAGGAGCATGAATTAAGATTTTTAATTGTGAATATGATATATTGATTGCCTGATCATATTAAAGGTCACAATATAAATCCATTTCATGCGCATGTGATTGTAGTTGCTCCTTTCCCCAGCTTAGTGGTACCCGCTGCTACGCGAGGGATGGGGGAGCTTCTCACTGAGTCTGTTCGACTCACCCCCTGTTTACATGTTTCAGATACAGGTGGTTCAGGAATCGGGAACGCGTCCACTTCTTCTCTAGGAGGCGGACAACTTTGAAGACCGCACGCTTTGTTCACGTCGGTAGTTATTTTGATTATGTATATGTGTTGTGATGTATATATATATATATATATATTATATGAATCCTTTTTTGGTGTAGCGTTTGTACAGATACAGCTGCAGTATATATATATGTCCAATTCTAGCATTGTCGGCTTCATACAGATTAAGTTAGGTCTTGGTGATGGGAATATAGCTATGATATATATATATCATGTATATACGTATATGACTTCTGCATGCGACTAGGATAGGTCACACGCATTGAGGCATGTGATCAATATGTAAACTATATGTAGCGTGTGATTGAATAGTATTATGACTGTATACAGACTTCTGCATGTGAATAGATAGATCACCCGCCCTGAAGCGCGTGATCAATATGTATATTATATGTACTTGTGAATGAGTATGTGTATATAGTACTGAAGCGGCGTTGAGCGAGCCGCGGATTGCAAACTGCTTAAGGTCACCGGAAAGGGATGACCATATACGTTATATTATTGTTTGTATTAGAAAATGGTAGTTATAAACAGTGGAAATCTCAATCAGGGATTAGAGGCTTACGGGATAGGGAAATCCCACTTCCCGTGCCGGTCACGGACGTCCGATAGGGGGTCGTGACAAGTTTTCAAACACTCATCGTCGAAAATGATTAAAAAAAATTATTATCAAGTTTTCGAAACACTCAACGGCTAAACTGATTAAAAAAAAAAAATGAATATCAATTTCGAAACACTCATAAGCCAAAACTGATTAAAAAAGAAAAACGAATATCAAGTCTTTATAACACTTATCGGCGAAAATTTATTAAAAGAAAAGAAAAATGAGTATCAGTTTTCGAAAACACTCATCGCAAAAACTGATTAAAAAAAAGAAAATAAATATTAATTTTCAACACGCATCTACGAAAGCTGATTAAAGAAAATAAAAATTAATATCAAGTTTTCGAAACACTTATCGGTCGAAAACTGATTAAAAAAGAAATAAATATCAAGTTTTTGAAACACTTATCGTGAAACTGATTAAAAAAATGAATATCATTTTCGAAACACTGATCGGTGAAAAACTATTAAATAAAGAAACTGAATATCACGTTTCAAAACACTCATCGACTAAAACTAATTAAGAAAATAAAAATAATATCATGTTTCGAAACACTCATAAGGGAAACTGTTTAAAAAAAGAAAAGAAAAATGAATATTACTTTTCGAAACACTAATCGATGAAACTAATTAAATAAAGAAAATGAATATCACGTTTTCGAAACACTCATCGGCGAAAACTGATTAAGAAAAAGAAAATGAATATCAAATTTTCGAAACACTCATCGGCTAAACTGATTAAAAAAATAAAAATGAACATCAAGTTTCAGAACACTCATCGGCGAAATTGATTAAAAAAGAAAAATAAAGATCAGTTTTCGAAAAAACTCATCGATGAAAACTGTTAAAAAAGAAAATGAATATCAAGTTTTCGAAACACTCATCGGAAAACTGATTAAAAAAGAAAAAATGAATATTAAGTTTTCGAAATACCATCGGCAAAACTGATTAAAAAAAATTAAATATTAAGTTTCGAAACCTCATCGCGAAAACTGATTAAAAAAAGAAAAATGAATATCAAGTGTTCTGACACTCATCGGCGAAAATTGATTAAAAAAAGAAAATAAATATCAAGTTTTCGAACACTCATCGGTGAAAACTAATTGAATAAAGAAAAATGAATACCACGTTTTCGAAACACTCATCGGCGAAAACTGATTAAGAAAAGAAAAATGAATATCAAGTTTTCGAACACTCATCGAGAAAACTATTTAAAAAGAAAATGAAATGAATCAAGTTTTTGAAACACTCATCGCGAAATCTATTTTAAAAAAGAATATTACGATTTCAAACATTTATCGTCGAAAACTGATTAAGAAAAAAAAAATGAATATCAAGTTTTGAAACACTCATCGGCGAAACTGGTTAAAAAAAAAGAAAATGAATATCAAGATTTCAGAACACTCATCGCGCAAATTGATTAAGAAAAGAAAATGAATATCAAGTTTCGAAACACTCATCGGCTAAAACTGATTAAAAAAAAGAAAAATGAATATCAAGTTTTCGAACACTTATCAGCGAAAACTTACTAAAAAAGAAAATGAATATCCAGTTTTCGAACACTAATCGACCAAAACTGATTAAAATTAAAAAATGAATATCAGTTTTTGAAACACTCATCGGCGAAGACTGATTAAAAAAGGAAAATGAATATCAAGTTTTCGAAACCTTATCGGTGAAAACTTATTAAGAAAAGAAAAATGAATATCAGGTTTGGAAACACTCATCGGCGAAAACTGATTAAGATAAAGAAAATGAATATCAGTTTTCGAAACACTCATCGGGAAAAACTTTTTAAAAAAAAGTAAAATGAATATTACGTTTTCGAAACACTCATCTACGAAAAACTGATTAAAAAAAAAGAAATGAATATCAAGTTTTCAAAACACCCATCGGCGAAAACTGATTAAAAAAAAAAAGAAAATGAATATCAAGTTTTCAGAACACTCATCGGCGAAAACTGAGTAAAAAAAGAAAAATGAATATCAAGTTTTCGAAACACTCATCGGAAAACTATTTAAAAAAGAATCTTACGTTTTTGAAACACTCACGCAAATACTGATTAAATGAAAAATTACTATCAAGTTTTCGAAACATTCATCGGCGAAAACTGATTAAAAAAAGAAAATAAATATCAGTTTTTGAAACACTCATCGGCGAAAATTGATAAAAAAAAATGAATATCAAGTTTTCGAAACAGTTATCGTGAAAACTAATTAAATCAAGAAAAATGAATATCACGTTTTCAAGACACTCATCGTCGAAACTGATTAAGAAAAAGAAAAATGAATATAAAGTTTTCGAAACACTCATCGGGAAAAACTTTTTTTAAAAAAGAAAAAGAATATTACGTTTTCGAAACACTCATCTGCGAAAACTGATTAAAAAATGAATATCATTTTTCAAAACACCATCGGCGAAAACTGATTAAAAAAAAAGAAATGAATCAAGTTTTCAGAACACTCATCGCGAAAACTGATAAAAAAAATAGAATGAATAATCAATTTTCGAAACACTCATTTATAAAACTATTTAAAAAAAATGAATCTTAACGTTTTCGAAACACTCAACGGCGAATACTGATTAAAAAATGAAAAATAATTATCAAATTTTCGAAACACTCATCGGCGAAAATTGATTAAAAAAAGAAAAATGAATATCAAGTTTTTGAAACACTCATCGCCGAAAACTGATTATAAACAAAGAAAAATGTATATAAAGTTTCAAAACACTCATTAGCGAAAACTTACTAAAAAAAGAAAATTAATATCAAGTTTTCGAAAACCCTCGGCGAAAACTTATTAAAAAAACGAAAAATGAATATCAGTTTTCAGAACACTCATCGGCGAAAATTAATTAAAAAATAAAAATGAATATCAAGTTTTCGAAAACACTCGTCGGCTAAAACTGATTAAAAAAAGATAATGAATCAAGTTTTCGAAACACGCATCGACAAAAACTGATTAAAAAAGAAAATAATATTAAGTTTTCAAAACACTCATCGGCGAAACTGATTAAAAAAAAGAAAAATGAATATCAAGTTTTCAGAACACTTATTGCGAAATTTATTAAAAAAAAGAAAATGAATATCAAGTTTTCGAAAACACTCATCGACAAAAACTGATTAAAAAGAAAAATAAATTTAATTTTTGAAATACTCATAAGCAAAAATTGATTAAAAAAGAAAAATGAATATCAAGTTTTCAGTACGACATCGGCGAAAATTGATTAAAAAAATGAATATCATGTTTTGGAAAACACTCATCGGCTAAAACTGATTAAATAAAGAAAAATGAATATCAAGTTTTCGAACACTCATCTACGAAACTGATGAAAGAAAATAAAAATGAATATCAGTTTTCGAAACACTAATCGCGAAAACTGATTAAAAAAAGAATAAATATCATGTTTTTGAAACCTCATCGGTGAAAAATGTAATACCTCGGAAAATTCGAGGATTAAAGAATGATTTATTTGAAATTTTGAGGATTTAAGAATGATTTATTCCGGGACTAGAATTAAAACCTTAGAAAATAAAATAAAATAAAATATATATGAAAGTTAAAAACACCAGAAGAAATTTTTTGAAGTTTAAATAAAATAAAAAGGGAAAGAAGGAGTAGAAAATAATTTTTAGGATTAATTTAGGACTTAAGAAATTGAGAACTTGAATTAAATAGGGAAGAGGGATTAAAAATATATATTAGCTATTATTTATTGAATTATTAATTAATTTATTTTAATTATATTATATTTATTTATTAATTATTTAATTAATATAATTATTTATTATTATTATTATTATTTGTTATTATTATTATTATTATATATATATATATATATATCTATATCTATATAATTATTTTAATATTTAAAAAGGAATACGTGGATATATATATAGAAAAGAAGGAAGAATTAGAAAAAGAGAGAGAGAGAAAGACGAGAGAGCGAGAGGAGGAAATGGAAGGTATAGAGAGAGCGAGGGATGGGGTGGGAAATGAAGGGAGAAGGGGAAGGAGGAAACCGCCGGAAACCTCGTCGAGAAGAGCTAGCCGACGCCGGGAAAAGTCACCGGAGCTCGGTTACAACATATTCCACACCTCCCACCAATCGAATCAAGGTTGGTAACCTCAATTTCATTCTAAACCCTAAATTTCTCCATTTTTAGGATTTCTTCGATTGACTTTCGATTAAGTTGTTTCGAGGGTTGATTGAAACCTAGGAGAAGTGTTCTTGAACTTAGTCGGGGTAGGAATCGAGATTATATCTTCGGATTTAGCCCAATTCGAATTTGGAAGGATTTGGGTTGAAATTATAATTATTTCCAAATTGGGGAAATTGTTCATAAATTAGGATTGAGCTTGGATTTGAGTAAATAAGCTTGGATTAATATTATTGAAATTATATAGTTAGAATATTAGCTGAACAAGACCCGTGAAGAGTTGGCCCGAGGCTACAAAGGCCAGACCTTGGCATTAACATGCCAAGTCCCTGCTCGATTTGCCCAAATATACTTTAAGGGTGATGTTGGGAGTTTTAATTTCTGTAATACCCGGAAATGTTCCAATCAACGTTAAGGTCCTAATTTAATTTGGAAGGAAAAGGAGAAAATTTAAAATAATGAAATTTTATTTGGACCAAAATTAGACCTAACGGGAAATATAGGGTGTAAGTTTATTAACCCCAAAATTAATTTTAACAATAAATAATATATTAATATATGTGTATACATATATATATACAATTTATTTTTATAAAAAAATAATAATATAAGTATGTGGCTGGAAGGGGGTCACACACGTGACCCCCTTATAATTAAAAAATATGATGACATGGGATACGCCAAACAGTACAAGTAAAAAGGGGTAGGATATTGATTTCGTTCAATTTTTGGTTTGTCCTAATAATTAGAAACCCACTAAGGAAATGAAACTGACTTATTTATACACGTCGACGTGATTTGTGGTAAATGAACTTAGGAAATACCTTAGAGCTAGGTGATCATCTAATCAAGGGTTGGGTACTAAGCAAAGAATAGAAAATCTCATAATTGATTAGAAATTCTTAGTGGAGTTCACACTGCTGAGGTAAAGACACTTTAGAATAGAATGGGTAGTCCGTGTTACAAACCCCACTGAAAGTAAGAGAGTGAAATATGACGTCAGACATTTGCCCGTTGTGGCTATTGCCCTAGCCTGGCACTAGGGTGGTGCATTTCATATACATGGTTGCCCGTTGTGGCTATTGCCCTAGCCTGGCACTAGGGTGGTGCATAGCATTTGATAGACTTGCCCGTTGTGGCTATTGCCCTAGCTTGGCACTAGGGTGGTGCATAGCATTTGAAAGACTTGCCCGTTGAGGCTATTGCTCTAGCGTGGCACTAGAGTCGATTGTATGATTTATAGTTTTGATATGAAATGTTTCATGTTATTGGTTGCTTATGAGTAGCAGGATTGAGGAGCATGATTCTTAGGTTTATCTGTGATGTAACGTTATATTAATGTTGCCTGATCATTATATAACTTATGATAAACTGGTATTTCGTGCGCATGTGGTTGTGAGTGGTTCCCTTTCCCCAGCTGTAGTGGTACCCGCCGCTACGCCGAGGATGGGAAGCTTCTCACTGAGTCTGTTGGACTCACACCCTCTGTTTATATGTTACAGATACAGGAATCGGGCAGGCTTCGACGTCCGGACAGTGATACGGACATCTATCCACTTGCACCGCATTTGTTCGCGTGGGTGGACATCTTTTGATTATTTAGCCTTCATTATTTTGAGTTGTATATATTCTAAAGTTGTAAATGCGATGTAAATATTTGCAGCTTTTGAATTATGCTATATCTAGACATGTCGGCTTCACATGTGCTTACTGATAGGATTCTGGGTGTTGGGAAAGTCTTGATATACTTATATATATACATATCTGCGTATGTGAATAGGATAGATCACACATAATGGTGTGTGATCAATATGTATATGCTATATATATACGTGTGACTTGGTATATGTTGGATGAAAAATATAAATATCTGCATGTGAATAGGATAGATTACACGTATTGAGACGTGTAATCACTATATACTTAACTGTGCGTGTGAGTGTACATGTGTGATTATGACAGGTTATACATATATGTGTGTGAATAGGATAGATCATTCCTTTGGGGTTTGATCACTATGTATATATATATTTATGTGTGGATGACCTGAGTGTATGGATGTATATATATATATACGTGAAATGGGCTGAAGCGGCATTGAGCGCCGTGGATTGCAGGTTATCTAGGCCACCAATGATGGTGTGGCCACTATATACACTATGTGAATATTGAATGATGATTGTATATAAGGGTAGATAATTTATGATTATGGATAAGGCTTACGGGTTTAGAGGCTAAATTCTATTCCCGTGCCGGTCACGGATTCCTGGAATCGGGGTCGTGACAAAGTTGGTATCAGAGCCTGGTTTTCTTTAAGTCATGTGAAGCCATTGGTATAACCGGGTGTCGGTTTACCCTTCTTTGTGTACCCGGGCACAAAGTGGGAGTAAAAAGTCACTTGTGGGAATACCCAGGACAGTTTGAGTCAGCTTTTTCATTTATTCCTCCATAAATTGTCATAGATTGGGTAACTAACGATCAGATGACGTTCTTGTGCAGTATAGGGATGCCGCCAACTACTAGACGAGGTAGGAGGGGTGGTAGAGTCCCTGCAAGAGCGGATGAGGAATCGGTTAGGGAGGAGAGAATACCTCCCAGAGGCCGAGCTAGAGGTCGTGCTCGCGGTCGTGCTCGCGGTCGTGGAAGAGCACCAGTAAGAGAGACACATAGAGAACAACCCTCAGAGCCACAGGTTGAGACGGGTGCTCCGTCAGTGGCTGAGATGTTGACTGCGGGATTTCAGGAATTGAGAGCCGAAATGACCCGCCAAATCACAAGAAGTCCGCCGTTTAGGTGTCGGCGAAGAAGAAGAGCAAGTGATATCGGTTGAACAGGAAACTGAAACAAGGGAGGAAGAACCTAGAAGGGATTGGCAACTAAGGGACGTGCCCAGGAGACCGAGGGGCGAGTTCCGAAGGGAATTGCCAATTACAAAATTCTTGAAGTTAAATCCGCCTACATTTTTGCAGAACCGAAACCAAGGAGGACCCTCAACATTTCCTCCGTGATATAATCAGAATTGGGCAATTACTGAGGTGTCCAGGAGAAGAGATGGTGGAACTTACCTCGTTTCAGTTAAGAGGCGCTGCACGGGTTTGGTTTGAATCAGTACAGAAGAGATATGCAAGGAGAGTTGCTCCTATGACCTGGGAAGATTTTCAGAGGGAATTCCTGGGTCGGTTTCTGTCTGAAGGAATGAAGTATGCCAAGCGTCAACAGTTTGAAGACTTGTGGATGACGCCGAATATGTCTGTGACCGAGTTTGAACTGCAGTACACAGAGCTAGCACAATACGCTCCTGAATTAGTTCCTGATGAGAGGGAATTGATCAGAGGTTCATTCACAGACTGGTAGAGCCGTTGTTCGTAATGCTACTACCCCAGTGTAATCAATTTGAAACTTTAGCACAGGCTGCAGATTGTGCAAGAGTGATCGAAAATAGAAAGAAGTTGGGACGTCGGCGAATCCCAAGAATAAATTATTGATGAGCAATGAGGGCCAAGGATGGAAGAAGAAGCAAAAGACAGCTGGTAATTCTGGTATAGTTCAAATTATGCAGGACAAGTTGGTGGGCAGTCTGCTATTACCACCACAAGTTCTGGGAAGAGTAACACCCAGGTGGCCAGAGGTCCCAAGGCAGTAGTCAGGGCGGTAAACCAGAAACCGCAGTGGTGGAACATGTGGGAGATTTCATTTTGGAGAGTGCAAGCCAAGAGAGGAAGTTGTTACAATTGTGGGCAATTCGGACATATGGCTAGGGAATGTCCACAGAAGAGGAGCAACACAAGTGTCAGAAGTAATCCTACTCCAGGTAGTACTCCGATTGCAGCCCCACCAGTTAGAACTGTACCACCCCAGGTTAACACTTCAGGTGCGGGCAAGGTAGAGGAGCAGGAGCAGGTGGTAGAGGTCCAGGTGCACCGGGAGGAGGACAGGCACGAGTATTTGCTTTGTCTCGGCAGGATGCACATGCCTCAAATACAGTTGTGACAAGTACACTTACAGTATGCTCTCTCAAGGCTCTTGTATTATTTGATTCTGGTTCAACACATTCCTACATCTCACATGCATTTGCACGGAAGGTTGAGAAACGCCCTACCAGGTTGAAGGAGACAGAAAAGGTCTCTACTCCGATGGGTGATTCGATTCAAGTTAAGTATGTCTATGAGACATGTGTTGTTATAGTCGAGGGTCATGAGACGGTTGTAGACCTACGACTACTATACATGGTAGACCTAGACGTCATCTTGGGCATGGATTGGTTGGCATCTTGTCATGCGGTGGTTGACGTGCAGGGCAAAGTGTTTAAAGTTCAATATGCCTGGTGAGGAACCATTTGTAGTATGGGGTGATGGTGGTGCCTCACATCCAAGCCTAATTTCAGCAATGGAAGCTTCCAAACTACTTGAGAAAGGGTGTAAGGGATATTTGGCGTTGTGAGGGATAAGACGAAAGAGGTAATTTCCGCTGATCAGGTGCCAGTGGTTCGGGAGTTCCTTGATGTGTTTCCTGATGAACTGCCAGGATTGCCGCCTGATCGAGAAATTGAGTTCGAGATTGAACTGTTACCAGGAACACAGCCGATGTCCACACCGCCCTATAGAATGGCTCCGAAGAGTTGACGGAGCTACACGCTCAATTACAGGAGTTACTTGAAAAGGGTTTTATTAGACCCAGTTTTTCACCATGGGTGCTCCGGTGTTGTTCGTGAAGAAGAAGGATGGAACTTTAAGATTGTGTATCGATTACCGAAAGTTGAATAAGGTGACGGTCCGCAATCAGTATCCACTTCCAAGGATCGATGATCTGTTTGATCAACTGCAGGGTGCTAAGAGGTTTTCAAAATCGATTTGCGATCAGGGTATCATCAGTTGAAGATTAGAAATGAAGATGTACCCAAGACTGCTTTTCGAACCCGATACAGCCATTATGAATTTCTAGTTATGTCTTCGGTCTAACTAATGCACCAACAGCTTTTATGGACCTGATGAACCGGGTTTTCAAGCCATTTCTAGACCGGTTTGTCATTGTATTTATAGATGACATTCTAATCTATTCCAAAAATGCGAAGGAGCACGCAACCCACTTGAGACTGGCATTACAAAAGTTAAGAGAAGAGAAGTTGTATGCTAAGTTTTCAAAGTGTGAATTTTGGCTTGACAGAGTGGCATTCCTTGGTCACGTGTATCTTCAGAGGGAATCCATGTTGACCCGAGCAAGGTAGAAGCAGTGAAGAATTGGTCCCAACCAACCTCAGTCACAGAGATTCGTAGTTTCTTAGGTTTGGCTGGGTATTACAGGAGGTTTGTGCAGGACTTTTCGAAGATTGCTGCACCTCTTACAAAGTTGACTCAAAAAGGGGTAAAGTTTGAGTGGAGTAACAAGTGTGAAGAAAGTTTCCAGAAACTGAAGGAAAGTCTCACTACAGCGCCAGTGTTGGCACTTCCTGAAGGCACCGGAGGATATGTGGTTTACTGTGATGCTTCGCGAATTGGGTTAGGGTGCGTTCTTATGCAACGTGGGAAAGTAATTGCTTATGCATCTAGACAACTCCGGAAGCATGAGAAGAATTACCCGACTCACGATCTTGAAATGGCAGCGGTGGTGTTTGCCTTGAAGATTTGGAGACACTACCTTTATGGTGAATCGTGTGAGATATACACAGACCACAAAAGCCTCAAGTACATTTTTGAACAGAAAGACTTGAATCTGAGATAACGCAGGTGGATGGAGTTGATAAAAGATTATGACTGTACGATTCTTTACCATCCTGGTAAAGCAATGTTGTAGCAGATGCCTTGAGCCGAAAGTCAATGGGTAGCTTAGCCCATATCAGTGAAGTACGAAGACCGTTGATTCGGGAAATACATGAGCTGGAACAGTCTGGAACTCAGTTTGAAATTGGAAATTCCAACTTGTTTCTAGCCCATATCCAAGCTAAGTCGTCTCTAATTGAAGAAGTTAAATCCAAGCAAGAGCAAGACGCCGACCTCAAACAGATCAAAGATACAGTGGTTAAAGGGGAGAAGGACGACGTCCGATTCTCTATAGACGAAAATGGCATACTCCGATTGGAGGGACGATTGTGGTGTACCTATAGTGGATGGTTTGAAAGAAAGAATTCTTGAAGAGGCACACAAGACAGCGTACACAATCCATCCGGGTAGTAATAAGATGTATCAGGATCTTAGGGAATTATACTGGTGGAATGGTATGAAGAGAGATGTGGCAGACTATGTATCTAGATGTTTAGTGTGTCAGCAAGTTAAGGCTGAACACCAAAAGCCCGCCGGAACACTTCAAAAGATAGAAATTCCAGAGTGGAAATGGGAGAGAATTACGATGGATTTTGTGACAGGATTGCCGCGATCACAGAGGGGATTCGATTCAGTTGGGTAATCGTTGATCGGATGACCAAGTCCGCTCATTTCCTGCCAGTTAAGACCACTTACGGAGTGGGTCAGTATGCCCAGTTATACCTATCAGAGATAGTGAGGTTACACGGAGTGCCGGTGTCGATTATTTCTGACAGGGGGCCACAGTTTACCTCTCGATTCTGGAGGGCATTGCAGGAGGCATTGGGGACGAGGGTTGATCTGAGTAAAGCATTTCATCCCCAGACTGATGGGCAATCTGAGAGGACTATTCAGGTTTTAGAGGACATGCTAAGGGCATGTGTTATGGATTTCGGCGGAAGTTGGGAAAAGTATCTACCATTAGCAGAGTTTGCCTACAACAGTTACCAGTCCAGTATACAGATGGCACCTTTTGAGGCTTTATATGGTCGAAGGTGTAGATCCCCGATTGGGTGGTTCGAGGTCGGAGAGGCCAAGTTAGTTGGTCCAGAACTTGTTCAAGAAGCGTTGGACAAGGTAAAGGTGATTAGAGAAAAGCTTGTGACGGCTCAGAGTAGACAGAAGTCATATGCCGACAATCGAGGAGAGAGTTAGAATTCGCTGTGGGTGAGCAAGTCTTTTTAAAAGTTTCACCAATGAGAGGCGTGATGAGGTTTGGCAAGAAAGGCAAGCTAAGTCCAAGATATATCGGACCGTTTGAGATACTTGAACGTGTGGGAAATGTTGCCTACCGTCTCAGTTGCCGGCGGAACTGGAAGGAGTTCATCCGGTGTTTCATGTGTCAATGCTTCGCAAGTACTTGCCAGATCCTTCTCATGTAATCCAACCCCAAGAAGTACAACTAACCGAAGATTTGACGTATGAGGAGATACCGGTGGAAATCTTAGATCGTCAATTGAAGAAGTTGAGATCGAAAGAAATACCATTGGTGAAAGTCCTGTGGCGAAAACCATTCGGTCGAGGAAGCAACGTGGGAAGTTGAGGCTGATATGCGCAGGACATATCCTCATCTATTTGAAAACTAAGGTTAGTGTGTGGTTGAAATTCGGGGACCGAATTTCTTAAGGGGGAAAGATTGTAATACCCGGAAATTTTCCAATCAACGTTAAGGTCCTAATTTAATTTGAAGGAAAGGAGAAAATTTAAAATAAATGAAATTTTATTTGGACCAAAATTAGGACCTAACGGGAAATATGGGTGTAAGTTTATTAACCCCAAAATTAATTTTAACAATAAATAATATATATTAATATATGTGTATACATATATATATACAATTTATTTTTATAAAAAAAAATATATAAGTATGTGGCTGGAAGGGGGGTCACACACGTGACCCCCTTATAATTAAAAATATGACCCCAATTCTTCCTCCAGCAAGGGCCGAGAGTTTTGAAGCAGAAAAAGAATTGAGGACCAGCGACGCCGAGGAGAAACGGGAAGGTGACGAGCACGCGGGAGTGTGGGGAAGAAACGGAGCTGCGAGCCGCCGTTCGCCGGGACAAGAGCCGTCGACGGCGACGCTGGACGCCGGAGAAGGTGGGTTCGACGCGGGTTTCACGGGGAGAAGAGGGAAGTGACGGGAATAGCGTTTTCGCCGGAATCCGCCGTTTCGAAGCCGGGAAAGGTGACCGGGAGTTCTTTCTACCCCATTCCATCATCCTATCCGATTGAATCGAGGTAAAAAGTCCTGAATCCCTCAAAACCCCAAATTTATCTATTTAGGGATTTTTGGAAAGTTCCTAATTGGTATGAATAAATTATTTTGGGTCCCAATTTGAAGCTATTGGGTTGTTTAGAGGTATTTGGAAGTGTGTGTGTTGGAAAATTGATGATGGAGGTTACCCAATTTGAAAACCATAGTAGTATGGAATTTAAAGTGAGATAAAGTGTAGTATAAATTGAACTGGGATTGATTGGTGTGTTGGATTGGTGTTATAGAATGGTAGGGATTGTTGGAATATGCGAGGGATTAACGCCCGAGTAATTCCGTCTCAACCGGAGACCAATTTGGTATTAAAAGAGACACTTTTCGATCCAATTTAGAATGTGGAGCTAAGTTATAGGTTAGAAGTTTCGGATAGACCATAATGGACGCCGGAATTTATTTAAATAGTAAAATGCCCTTATTGGTAAAAATCCCAATTTTCAGATATATTAGGCCACATGTGTTCGTATGTGAATATAAGTTGAAAGAGTGGTTGGGTAATTAGCAACCATAGAAAATTTGAGGCTATGACTAACATAGGCCATCAATTGGATATGAGAATTGTGAAAAGTCACATACGAACACTTGTAGGTGAAAATGAGTATTCAAAGAAAGGGGTAAAGAGATGAGATTAAGTGTGAGACACTTGGAAACGGTATTAAAGAGAGGAAGAAGGTTAAGACCAAGGACTTGGTTCTTGCAAAGTTTAATGTATTAATTTGACATGAGCATAGCATATGCATATAATTTGCATATAGTAAAGATGACAATGATGTAAATATGTTTGTTAGGTACCACGAATTGTCTGGAGCAGGAGTGACTCCAGGACCAGAAACAGGAAGCCGTCCAGGTGAGGGGTTTCCCATCCTTGCCCTACAGGGTTGAATGAGGATGTGAATACGTGGTTTGCTTACTTGCTTGTTTGTAAGAATTGTTAGGAAATAACATGCTATTGTTGTTCCTAAACTGTTAATTGTGAAAATAGTTGTATATATGTGATTGATTAAAGTTGAAGTGGTACTGGAGGGTATCCATGTGATGACATGGGATACGCCAAACAGTACAAGTAAAAAGGGGTAGGATATTGATTTCGTTCAATTTTTGGTTTGTCCTAATAATTAGAAACCCACTAAGGAAATGAAACTGACTTATTTATACACGTCGACGTGATTTGTGGTAAATGAACTTAGGAAATACCTTAGAGCTAGGTGATCATCTAATCAAGGGTTGGGAACTAAGCAAAGAATAGAAAATCTCATAATTGATTAGAAATTCTTAGTGGAGTTCACACTGCTGAGGTAAAGACACTTTAGAATAGAAATGGGTAGTCCGTGTTACAAACCCCACTGAAA
The DNA here is from genome assembly GCA_014851425.1 of Senna tora. NCBI lineage: Eukaryota > Viridiplantae > Streptophyta > Magnoliopsida > Fabales > Fabaceae > Senna > Senna tora. The sequence continues at coordinate 52,457 of JAAIUW010000066.1, read as the reverse complement.
GTAAGAGAGTGAAATATGACGTCAGACATTTGCCCGTTGTGGCTATTGCCCTAGCCTGACACTAGGGTGGTGCATTTCATATACATGGTTGCCCGTTGTGGCTATTGCCCTAGCCTGGCACTAGGGTGGTGCATAGCATTTGATAGACTTGCCCGTTGTGGCTATTGCCCTAGCTTGGCACTAGGGTGGTGCATAGCATTTGAAAGACTTGCCCGTTGAGGCTATTGCTCTAGCGTGGCACTAGAGTTGATTGTATGATTTATAGTTTTGATATGAAATGTTTCATGTTATTGGTTGCTTATGAGTAGCAGGATTGAGGAGCATGATTCTTAGGTTTATCTGTGATGTAACGTTATATTAATGTTGCCTGATCATTATATAACTTATGATAAACTGGTATTTCGTGCGCATGTGGTTGTGAGTGGTTCCCTTTCCCCAGCTGTAGTGGTACCCGCCGCTATGCCGAGGATGGGAAGCTTCTCATTGAGTCTGTTGGACTCACACCCTCTGTTTATATGTTACAGATACAGGAATCGGGCAGGCTTCGACGTCCGGACAGTGATACGGACATCTATCCACTTGCACCGCATTTGTTCGCGTGGGTGGACATCTTTTGATTATTTAGCCTTCATTATTTTGAGTTGTATATATTCTAAAGTTGTAAATGCGATGTAAATATTTGCAGCTTTTGAATTATGCTATATCTAGACATGTCGGCTTCACATGTGCTTACTGATAGGATTCTGGGTGTTGGGAAAGTCTTGATATACTTATATATATACATATCTGCGTATGTGAATAGGATAGATCACACATAATGGTGTGTGATCAATATGTATATGCTATATATATACGTGTGACTTGGTATATGTTGGATGAAAAATATAAATATCTGCTTGTGAATAGGATAGATTACACGTATTGAGACGTGTAATCACTACATATACTTAACTGTGTCTGTGAGTGTACATGTGTGATTATGACAGGTTATACATATATTGTGTGTGAATAGGATAGATCATTCCTTTGGGGTTTGATCACTATGTATATATATATTTATGTGTGGATGACCTGAGTGTATGGATGTATATATATATATACGTGAAATGGGCTGAAGCGGCATTGAGCGCCGTGGATTGCAGGTTATCTAGGCCACCAATGATGGTGTGGCCACTATATACACTATGTGAATATTGAATGATGATTGTATATAAGGGTAGATAATTTATGATTATGGATAAGGCTTACGGGTTTAGAGGCTAAATTCTATTCCCGTGCCGGTCACGGATTCCTGGAATCGGGGTCGTGACAAAGTTGGTATCAGAGCCTGGTTGTTCTTTAAGTCATGTGAAGCCATTGGTATAACCGGGTGTCGGTTTACCCTTCTTTGTGTACCCGGGCACAAAGTGGGAGTAAAAAGTCACTTGTGCGCTACAATGTATGATTGTTTTGCAGGCGTTAAATGAGACGATGCGTCTGCTCTGTTAGCGGCGCATTGTGTGCTATGATATAGGCACAAGTTGTTTGACTATAGTATAGAATGCAAGTAGAATAGAAATATGTAGTGAATGGTAGTTCAGGCTAGGAATGGTTTGTAAAGTGAAAGAAAAGACACGCTTGGCGTGTAGAAAAGAAAGTAAGCCCATGGGGCGATTGAAATGGAAAGTGTACAGACAAGAATAAACAGGGCCAGAGGGCATGAGACCGACAGGAAGATGACCACGAGAATGGGTCACAACTGCGCGGTATGCTATGGCTAAAGGAAGTGAGTTTTCCTTCCTAGAAAGTAAACAGGAAAGAGGTGGTGTATGCCACAATATAGAACTAGAAGTCTACGGACTAGAAAAATTAGGATACGGTATATGGAAGGGCAAATTGGCCGAACCATATGCCGTAGAGATAGATGTTAAGAAGTAAAAGCATATGTAAACGTGTAGAACGTGACCATATGTCGAGCAGGAAACAGAGTAAAAGGTAAGCCACAGGGAAGGAACCTAGTCCAACCCTGCGCTCAATCCATGAACTGCTAGCTCCTTAAGCAAACAACAGGGAAAGGAAGGGATTAAGCCCAACCAAACTCTCTTGGGTTGTTTAAGGAAGAGCATAAAGAATAGGATGTTGATCACATGAGAAATTTTTGTAAAAATCTTTTTGGTCTTTCCGGATGAGAGATTCTGAAAGACCCTCAAACTTTTCTTGAAAATACTAGGGATAACCATTGAAAGACAAATTTTTCATGAAAACTCTTTCCCAATTTGTGTCATTCCAATTGGTTAAACCCTAACCATTTACGAAAACCTTAGGCATCATTTTCTAAGAAATAAACTTGAATTAATTTTAAAACCGCAGGGGTGCCTAAGAAAACTAACTCATGTGACCAATACCCTACCAAACAATAGTCCTTTTACAGGTAAGCTGTATAAGGATGGTGGATGTAGTTGAGAAACCACTCGGTTGGAGTGATTAAAGTTAAGTAGACATCCAAAAGCACTAGAGAGTGCTAAAGTGCCAAGGGAGTATACAACTAAACCTAAGGGTTACCAATTAAGGGGGCCATAGGGTGATTATGGACCTGAAAGCATTAGACCGGAGCAGGTCTAGAAGTGGAAATGGGCGTAGACCTTCAGGTACCGTCCAGAGATAAGAAAAATGAGTGCTATTGTGGTAGATAGCTCTCGAACGAGATAACGTGAGAGATAAATCCGAAAGGGACTCGTGGAGGCCCGAGGGGAGAGAAAGTAGACAGGGATAAGTAGTCCCATAAGGGGGGAAGAGCAGAAGCCTATGGGACCCCATAGGATAAGACTCAAGTAGGAGGTGGAGAACCAACTACTATCGTAAGTGTATGTATAGTACACAGATTGTAGTGGACATAGCTAGGTAAGCTAGTTCCACAGGTTGGTGAACCGTAAATTCGTTAGTCTGAAGCCCGTGTATGGGTGGAGACTGAGTGGACAAACCAAACGTATAAATGGCCATGCGGGTGCCATAAAGGGAAAATTAACCGTAAGGACGGTTAATTGAGAAGGAGAATTTAGTGAGTTACGAGTATTGAGAAATACTCAAAGAAAGAGTACCACGTAGGTACGAAATGGAAAAGAAGAGAGTGAATACAGGAACGAAGTCGGGTAAGCATTTGGGGATGCGAGCCAAAATGATATAACAGGTATGCTACCGTTAGGGGCGATTGGAACCCAACGGGTAACACACTTGCAAGAGGTGGTATTTGTTCGTGAACGTACGCCACACCGTAAGAAAGGAAAGAGTCAAACCGTGGGAGCGGATCCCATTTGGTCATGGGGAGTAGAGCATGTCCGGAAAGGTTCATGCTGGAGTTAACGGATCAAGTATTCCAAGTAGGAATACAGGATCTAAGTGAGTTGAGGAGTCCGAGTGGGCCAAGTTGGGGTAAAAGCCAACGGAAACCCAATGAGTAGAGTTAGCATAGGACGTGCAACTCTAAGTGGACTAACCTGAGGATGGTATAGATCCACAATCATAGTCGTGTTAAGCGAGGTCTTCGGATCTGAAGACCGAACTGAGGCTGAGGCAAGTAACGAGTATGATGGTAAGGAGGAAACTGGTGAGTTTCCATTATAAACAGAAATGGCTACAAGTAGTAGTCAGAGAAGAGTCTCAGTCAGTCAGACATAGGATGTTGATAGGAAGTAACCTGAAGTGGTTATGGATACCACTAAGGGTAAGTGTAGAAGTCCAGAAAAGAAAGGGAAACGCGAGTCATATAGGAAAGACCCTTTACCGTTTGGTGGAGAAATGGTAAGTGTAATACATAGTTGTGCTAGTGCCATGGCATTTAGCTTCGTTAGAACACGAGTAGAGTAAATCAAGTCGGTAGTGAGTGTAACAACCTCGGAAGGGTTGGGTACACTGATGGCACAAAGTATAAACACCTACGTATGGTGTATGCCGTGTAAGCGGTAAGTCTAGATCTAGAGTAGAGGGTGTATTAAAATGTAAACAGACTATTCTGGAGAAGTCTTTTACAAAGAATATATTGTGGGAATACCGGCAGAAGGGTAGCTGCTTGGTAGTAGAAGATGTTTAAGTACAGGAACTCCGATGTAGAGGAGTACTTCGTCAGTTAGAGTTTATAGAGATAGAACCTAATGCGCTATGCAAATAGCTAGTGTCTTGGCGTGTTCCAAGATGGATATAAGAAGTCCCTACGAAGCTAGTCGGACAAGCAGATTGAGTCCAGGTAAGCCTCACTAGAGAAGGCAATAGTTAACTCCTCGGAGAACTAAATTGGAGCATGGCATGTGGTACGTGCCAGACACTCAATTGCAAATTGGTAAGAACAAAGTAAATAGAAACTAGGAAAGTTAGGAATCCTCGGGGAAGGATACGACAGCAGATGGAGTTTGTCGGTTAACACCTTGAGGTGGGGTTGTTAACTTTGAAACTAGAAATACAAACGATCACAGAAAGCATATGTAGAAACTAGATGGAGACCTTGAGTCTCTAGGCGAGAAAGATGAACCGTAGGGTAAAACGGTAAAACTTCCACGTTGAGAGGAACCCTATGTGAAATTGGGCCAAGGGATGACAACAAGCCAACAACCCCATGAAGGAGATGAAATTCGATGACCGAATTCTTAAGGGGGGAAGAATGTAATACCCCGGAAAATTTTGAGGATTAAAGAATGATTTATTTAAAATTTCGAGGATTAAAGAATGATTTATTCCGGGGCTAGGAATTAAAACTTTAAAAAGAATATAGAAAACAGTGTGAAAGTTAAAAGAAATCAGAAAGGAATTTTTTCGAAGATTGTAATACTCGAGGAAATTTTTTTGAGGTTTAAAATAAAATAAAAGGGAAAGAAAAGAAGTAGAAAATAATTTTTAGGATTTAATTCAGGACCTAAGAAATTGGAAACCTGAATTAAATAGGGAAAGGGAGTAAATTAAAAACACCTATTAGTTATTATTTATTTAATTATTAATTAATTTATTTTTAATTACATTTATTTATTTATTATTTATATATTTAATTATTATAATTATTTTATTATTATTATTATTATATAAAAAAGGGGGGTTTGTCGTGGATTTATATATATATATATATATATATATATATATATATATATTAAGAGAATAAGAAAGGAAAAGACAGAAAAAGAGAGAAAGACGTGAGACAGAGAGGAGAGGAGACGAGAGATAGAGAGAGAGAGAGAGGGAGGGAGGGGTGGAAGGAGAAGGAGGAAGAAGGGGGAAGGAGGAGGAATTTCGCCGGAGGAGAGCGGTCCGACGCCGGAAAAGCTCACCGGAGCTTGACTACAACATCACCTACACCTTCCACCAATCGAATCAAAGGTTGGTAACCCCAATTTCATTCGAAACCCCCAATTTCTCCATTTTTAGGGATTTCTTCGATCCACCTTCGATTGGATTGTTTTCGAGGGTAGATTGAGACCTAGAAAGTGTTCTTGAACACTTAGTTAGGGAAGGAATCAAGAATATATTCTCGGATTTGCTCAAATTCGAATTTGGAAGAATTTAGGGTTGAAATTATAATTATTTTCAGATTGCGAAAAATTGTTGATAATTAGGATTGAGCTTGGATTTGAGTAAATATGCTTTGATTAATATTATAGAAATTATAATTATTTCCAAATTGGGGAAATTGTTGATATCTTAGGAATTGACCTTGGATTTGAGTAAATAGGCTTGGATTGGTCCTATTGAAATTATAATGTTGAAATATTAGCTGAACAAGACCCGTGAAGAGCTGGCCCGAGGCTACTAAGGCCGGACCTTGGCATTAACATGCCGGGTCCATGCTTGATTTGCCCAATATGCTTTAAGGGTGATGTTGGGAGTTTTAAACTTCATCTTTACCATCTTAAACACCCTAGAATAATTCTAAATATGCTATCAAGCATCAAGAATTAATTTAGGTACTTTCTTGTTTCCCAAGAGTGGAAGCTTGCGGAACAATGAAATCCAATTTCAAAAATTTCTACCTTCTTCCCTCATAAATATTTAGGAAACCTTAAATAGAATAAATTGGAGGTATATTGAGGTTTAGAAACTAGATTTCTTAGAATCAAAGTAGAAACACAAGTTGAATCAAAATGCTTAGACCTTCCTAAAATTAGGATTCCTTCCAACCAAGCTAGATAAGGTTCCTTAGATGCAAATACAAGTTACATAGAGGTCTAATACTCAAATCCAAGTATGTGAAACACTCAAGTAGAGTGTTATATTCAAGTAAGTAAAGTGTCTGAGGAAGGATACGCATAAGTCGGGATAGAGAAGTCCGATAAGACCAAGAGCTTGAATCTGTGGCAACCATGGACTATATGTGAGAGTAATGGAAAGATAAATAACGAGTTAAGTCAAGTAATAACTTTAATGAAGTAAATGTTGTTCTTATGGGAACAACGGTACGCAATAGAGTGCAACAGGAACTCCGAGGAGACTAAAGTTACAGGAGAGGATTGCATGGAAGGTTGGCCAAGGTGAGGGCTCTTTCATCTCTGCTCCTAGGGTCGTATGCTTATGTGGATTACATGAGTATGTATATTCTCTGCTTGTCTGGTATGTGTTAGCTAGAGATATAAAATGCTAAAAGAATGAAAGAATTAGAAAATAGGTGGTGGAAAGTGGCTTGGATAGGAAGACTTAGGAGTAGAGTGTAATTGTTTGCTATGATTGGTGTGTTACAAATCCAACTCATACACTCCGGAGGCATGATGAGTATTTTATTAAATCTTTTCACGACGGTGGCAAGAGTCCTTGTACGGAAGGACTAACCTTTTATTTTGAAAACTCGTCACGACGGTGACTTAAATTATAATCATGCAAAGGGAGTTATTGGTGGGTTTCGGATTTGATTATGCTAGCGATGTGACACATCGACTAGAACAACGTCAGATGGCACTTGAGACCTCAGTTTTATAATCACCATGACGATGGTCATTGCCCTATCCTGGCAATAGGGTCAGAAAGGTTTTATATTGCTATGACGATAGCTTGAGGCTCTGAGAGTGCATCTGGACGGGTATATGAGTTATATCCTATTGAGGATACTTGTACTTATTAATAAGGAGAAGAATTGTTGATCCTTCGGGAAAGATACAAAGAATCCTATTAATATGAGAGACTAAGGTAAGGAGACACGGAAGGAACCTACGGGTGAACCGTGAGCCTAGCCTAGTAAAAGATAAATCATCCTGTGGAGTTGGTCAAGGGGTGTCAGTGGCCATGCTTAGAGACGTCGTGTCGTGCCCGCCATGTGGCCTGGTTGGGTAATGGACGAGTGGGCTCAAGCTATTGCCCCGCAGCAAGGGGTCAAGACGTGCCACGTGTTGGTTATGCGTCAGTTGCTTGATAGATAGAAGTTGATTGTGTTTGGTTAACAGAATTGTCACAAGGTGACCAGTACCCAAGTGAATGGGTTAAGTATGTTTTGCCACGTGGTGGCCAGTAGCCCGAGTGCACGGGTTTGAAGAAGAAAAGCCACGTAGTGGCTAGTAGATACCCCCAGAGTTGGGGAGATTAAGTAGATGTATGTTTAGCATCTGTGTGTATGTATAAATTGTCTATGGTTGTATATAATTGTTGATTGTGCAGCATAGTGGTAACGTACAGGACTACGTCACCACACGTTTTGTTGATTCAAACATGCTGAACGTGAGAAGACCGATAAGTAAAAGCCGGCACTATATGTTACATGTTTACTTGCTGATTGATGACGTGGAATAAACTGCTGCATGTTTACAGTTATTAAATGCATGTGGGTGTTTGGGTGAAATTTCTGTTATTGTATAATCACCAAGAATGCATGCTAACTCACAGTAACTAGTTGTTTGTGCATGTGATTGTGTATGACTCCCAGTCTCAGCGGTAAGGTACCCGCCTTGCGCCGGGGATGGGAGAGTCCTCACTGAGTCGCGTGGTTAAGACTCACACCTCATTTTTACTACACAGAGACAGGTTAAGTACAGGTGGAAGAAGTCTCGGTGGAGTGAGGAATGAACAAAACTTTCCAAGACCCACAACTTGTTCATGTGGGTGAATGAATTGTAATTGTAATTTAATTTACTTTATCATGTATCATAAAGTAAAGGGTAGACGTACCCAATTAGATTGTATTACTAAATCTAGAATTGTCAGTCTCACACACCTTAAAGATCAGGATTTATTTTACTGCGTTACAGGGAAAATTTGCTTTCAAAATATATATATCAGTTGCATGTGAATAGGATAGGCAGCATGTTTGGATGTTTAGCCAGTACACAGGTTATATATATTATGTGTGTTTTCCTATATCTATATCCTGAAGCGGCACTGGCCGTGGATTTGCTTGCCTAGGATAGGCCACCATTTCGGTGTAGCCATAGTATTATACTGCATGTGGATGTATTTTCAATAATAGATATTCTGTCAATTAGATGATAAGGCTTACAGGCATAGGGATATTCCCTGTGTCTGTGCCGGTCACGATCCTCTAAACGGGGGTCGTGTCAAACTTCGTATCAGAGCCAGGTTATTCTTTAAGGGTGTGAAGCTAACTAGTAGTCTCGGGTGTCAGTTGAGCTATCCATTACAAATCCGGACGTAATGGTAGTTCCGACGGGAACTTGTGAGGTTGCTCAGGATATTGAGTCATAAATTCTTTCGAGTCATCGCTTTAGGCATAAAATTTGTATGTGAAATTCTATGCAAAGCATATAACCTGTACAATACACAAGTGCCGATGAGCACTAAGTCATAAGGTGGGGTGGCAGTGACCCCGGGAACCTTAAGACGCCATAATAGGGAAAAGAGACATCCATGGAGGATGCTACCTAGACACAGACACATTTGGTTGAATTGTAGGCGAGAATGCGCTACAATGTATGATTGTTTTGCAGGCGTTAAATGAGACGATGCGTCTGCTCTGTTAGCGGCGCATTGTGTGCTATGATATAGGCACAAGTTGTTTGACTATAGTATAGAATGCAAGTAGAATAGAAATATGTAGTGAATGGTAGTTCAGGCTAGGAATGGTTTGTAAAGTGAAAGAAAAGACACGCTTGGCGTGTAGAAAAGAAAGTAAGCCCATGGGGCGATTGAAATGGAAAGTGTACAGACAAGAATAAACAGGGCCAGAGGGCATGAGACCGACAGGAAGATGACCACGAGAATGGGTCACAACTGCGCGGTATGCTATGGCTAAAGGAAGTGAGTTTTCCTTCCTAGAAAGTAAACAGGAAAGAGGTGGTGTATGCCACAATATAGAACTAGAAGTCTACGGACTAGAAAAATTAGGATACGGTATATGGAAGGGCAAATTGGCCGAACCATATGCCGTAGAGATAGATGTTAAGAAGTAAAAGCATATGTAAACGTGTAGAACGTGACCATATGTCGAGCAGGAAACAGAGTAAAAGGTAAGCCACAGGGAAGGAACCTAGTCCAACCCTGCGCTCAATCCATGAACTGCTAGCTCCTTAAGCAAACAACAGGGAAAGGAAGGGATTAAGCCCAACCAAACTCTCTTGGGTTGTTTAAGGAAGAGCATAAAGAATAGGATGTTGATCACATGAGAAATTTTTGTAAAAATCTTTTTGGTCTTTCCGGATGAGAGATTCTGAAAGACCCTCAAACTTTTCTTGAAAATACTAGGGATAACCATTGAAAGACAAATTTTTCATGAAAACTCTTTCCCAATTTGTGTCATTCCAATTGGTTAAACCCTAACCATTTACGAAAACCTTAGGCATCATTTTCTAAGAAATAAACTTGAATTAATTTTAAAACCGCAGGGGTGCCTAAGAAAACTAACTCATGTGACCAATACCCTACCAAACAATAGTCCTTTTACAGGTAAGCTGTATAAGGATGGTGGATGTAGTTGAGAAACCACTCGGTTGGAGTGATTAAAGTTAAGTAGACATCCAAAAGCACTAGAGAGTGCTAAAGTGCCAAGGGAGTATACAACTAAACCTAAGGGTTACCAATTAAGGGGGCCATAGGGTGATTATGGACCTGAAAGCATTAGACCGGAGCAGGTCTAGAAGTGGAAATGGGCGTAGACCTTCAGGTACCGTCCAGAGATAAGAAAAATGAGTGCTATTGTGGTAGATAGCTCTCGAACGAGATAACGTGAGAGATAAATCCGAAAGGGACTCGTGGAGGCCCGAGGGGAGAGAAAGTAGACAGGGATAAGTAGTCCCATAAGGGGGGAAGAGCAGAAGCCTATGGGACCCCATAGGATAAGACTCAAGTAGGAGGTGGAGAACCAACTACTATCGTAAGTGTATGTATAGTACACAGATTGTAGTGGACATAGCTAGGTAAGCTAGTTCCACAGGTTGGTGAACCGTAAATTCGTTAGTCTGAAGCCCGTGTATGGGTGGAGACTGAGTGGACAAACCAAACGTATAAATGGCCATGCGGGTGCCATAAAGGGAAAATTAACCGTAAGGACGGTTAATTGAGAAGGAGAATTTAGTGAGTTACGAGTATTGAGAAATACTCAAAGAAAGAGTACCACGTAGGTACGAAATGGAAAAGAAGAGAGTGAATACAGGAACGAAGTCGGGTAAGCATTTGGGGATGCGAGCCAAAATGATATAACAGGTATGCTACCGTTAGGGGCGATTGGAACCCAACGGGTAACACACTTGCAAGAGGTGGTATTTGTTCGTGAACGTACGCCACACCGTAAGAAAGGAAAGAGTCAAACCGTGGGAGCGGATCCCATTTGGTCATGGGGAGTAGAGCATGTCCGGAAAGGTTCATGCTGGAGTTAACGGATCAAGTATTCCAAGTAGGAATACAGGATCTAAGTGAGTTGAGGAGTCCGAGTGGGCCAAGTTGGGGTAAAAGCCAACGGAAACCCAATGAGTAGAGTTAGCATAGGACGTGCAACTCTAAGTGGACTAACCTGAGGATGGTATAGATCCACAATCATAGTCGTGTTAAGCGAGGTCTTCGGATCTGAAGACCGAACTGAGGCTGAGGCAAGTAACGAGTATGATGGTAAGGAGGAAACTGGTGAGTTTCCATTATAAACAGAAATGGCTACAAGTAGTAGTCAGAGAAGAGTCTCAGTCAGTCAGACATAGGATGTTGATAGGAAGTAACCTGAAGTGGTTATGGATACCACTAAGGGTAAGTGTAGAAGTCCAGAAAAGAAAGGGAAACGCGAGTCATATAGGAAAGACCCTTTACCGTTTGGTGGAGAAATGGTAAGTGTAATACATAGTTGTGCTAGTGCCATGGCATTTAGCTTCGTTAGAACACGAGTAGAGTAAATCAAGTCGGTAGTGAGTGTAACAACCTCGGAAGGGTTGGGTACACTGATGGCACAAAGTATAAACACCTACGTATGGTGTATGCCGTGTAAGCGGTAAGTCTAGATCTAGAGTAGAGGGTGTATTAAAATGTAAACAGACTATTCTGGAGAAGTCTTTTACAAAGAATATATTGTGGGAATACCGGCAGAAGGGTAGCTGCTTGGTAGTAGAAGATGTTTAAGTACAGGAACTCCGATGTAGAGGAGTACTTCGTCAGTTAGAGTTTATAGAGATAGAACCTAATGCGCTATGCAAATAGCTAGTGTCTTGGCGTGTTCCAAGATGGATATAAGAAGTCCCTACGAAGCTAGTCGGACAAGCAGATTGAGTCCAGGTAAGCCTCACTAGAGAAGGCAATAGTTAACTCCTCGGAGAACTAAATTGGAGCATGGCATGTGGTACGTGCCAGACACTCAATTGCAAAATTGGTAAGAACAAAGTAAATAGAAACTAGGAAAGTTAGGAATCCTCGGGGAAGGATACGACAGCAGATGGAGTTTGTCGGTTAACACCTTGAGGTGGGGTTGTTAACTTTGAAACTAGAAATACAAACGATCACAGAAAGCATATGTAGAAACTAGATGGAGACCTTGAGTCTCTAGGCGAGAAAGATGAACCGTAGGGTAAAACGGTAAAACTTCCACGTTGAGAGGAACCCTATGTGAAATTGGGCCAAGGGATGACAACAAGCCAACAACCCCATGAAGGAGATGAAATTCGATGACCGAATTTCTTAAGGGGGGAAGAATGTAATACCCCGGAAAATTTTGAGGATTAAAGAATGATTTATTTAAAATTTCGAGGATTAAAGAATGATTTATTCCGGGGCTAGGAATTAAAACTTTAAAAAGAATATAGAAAACAGTGTGAAAGTTAAAAGAAATCAGAAAGGAATTTTTTCGAAGATTGTAATACTCGAGGAAATTTTTTTTGAGGTTTAAAATAAAATAAAAGGGAAAGAAAAGAAGTAGAAAATAATTTTTAGGATTTAATTCAGGACCTAAGAAATTGGAAACCTGAATTAAATAGGGAAAGGGAGTAAATTAAAAACACCTATTAGTTATTATTTATTTAATTATTAATTAATTTATTTTTATTACATTTATTTATTTATTATTTATATATTTAATTATTATAATTATTTTATTATTATTATTATTATATAAAAAAGGGGGGTTTGTCGTGGATTTATATATATATATATATATATATATATATTAAGAGAATAAGAAAGGAAAAGACAGAAAAAGAGAGAAAGACGTGAGACAGAGAGGAGAGGAGACGAGAGATAGAGAGAGAGAGAGAGGGAGGGAGGGGTGGAAGGAGAAGGAGGAAGAAGGGGGAAGGAGGAGGAATTTCGCCGGAGGAGAGCGGTCCGACGCCGGAAAAGCTCACCGGAGCTTGACTACAACATCACCTACACCTTCCACCAATCGAATCAAAGGTTGGTAACCCCAATTTCATTCGAAACCCCCAATTTCTCCATTTTTAGGGATTTCTTCGATCCACCTTCGATTGGATTGTTTCGAGGGTAGATTGAGACCTAGAAAGTGTTCTTGAACACTTAGTTAGGGAAGGAATCAAGAATATATTCTCGGATTTGCTCAAATTCGAATTTGGAAGAATTTAGGGTTGAAATTATAATTATTTTCAGATTGCGAAAAATTGTTGATAATTAGGATTGAGCTTGGATTTGAGTAAATATGCTTTGATTAATATTATAGAAATTATAATTATTTCCAAATTGGGGAAATTGTTGATATCTTAGGAATTGACCTTGGATTTGAGTAAATAGGCTTGGATTGGTCCTATTGAAATTATAATGTTGAAATATTAGCTGAACAAGACCCGTGAAGAGCTGGCCCGAGGCTACTAAGGCCGGACCTTGGCATTAACATGCCGGGTCCATGCTTGATTTGCCCAAATATGCTTTAAGGGTGATGTTGGGAGTTTTAAACTTCATCTTTACCATCTTAAACACCCTAGAATAATTCTAAATATGCTATCAAGCATCAAGAATTAATTTAGGTACTTTCTTGTTTCCCAAGAGTGGAAGCTTGCGGAACAATGAAATCCAATTTCAAAAATTTCTACCTTCTTCCCTCATAAATATTTAGGAAACCTTAAATAGAATAAATTGGAGGTATATTGAGGTTTAGAAACTAGATTTCTTAGAATCAAAGTAGAAACACAAGTTGAATCAAAATGCTTAGACCTTCCTAAAATTAGGATTCCTTCCAACCAAGCTAGATAAGGTTCCTTAGATGCAAATACAAGTTACATAGAGGTCTAATACTCAAATCCAAGTATGTGAAACACTCAAGTAGAGTGTTATATTCAAGTAAGTAAAGTGTCTGAGGAAGGATACGCATAAGTCGGGATAGAGAAGTCCGATAAGACCAAGAGCTTGAATCTGTGGCAACCATGGACTATATGTGAGAGTAATGGAAAGATAAATAACGAGTTAAGTCAAGTAATAACTTTAATGAAGTAAATGTTGTTCTTATGGGAACAACGGTACGCAATAGAGTGCAACAGGAACTCCGAGGAGACTAAAGTTACAGGAGAGGATTGCATGGAAGGTTGGCCAAGGTGAGGGCTCTTTCATCTCTGCTCCTAGGGTCCTATGCTTATGTGGATTACATGAGTATGTATATTCTCTGCTTGTTTGGTATGTGTTAGCTAGAGATATAAAATGCTAAAAGAATGAAAGAATTAGAAAATAGGTGGTGGAAAGTGGCTTGGATAGGAAGACTTAGGAGTAGAGTGTAATTGTTTGCTATGATTGGTGTGTTACAAATCCAACTCATACACTCCGGAGGCATGATGAGTATTTTATTAAATCTTTTTCACGACGGTGGCAAGAGTCCTTGTACGGAAGGACTAACCTTTTATTTTGAAAACTCGTCACGACGGTGACTTAAATTATAATCATGCAAAGGGAGTTATTGGTGGGTTTCGGATTTGATTATGCTAGCGATGTGACACATCGACTAGAACAACGTCAGATGGCACTTGAGACCTCAGTTTTATAATCACCATGACGATGGTCATTGCCCTATCCTGGCAATAGGGTCAGAAAGGTTTTATATTGCTATGACGATAGCTTGAGGCTCTGAGAGTGCATCTGGACGGGTATATGAGTTATATCCTATTGAGGATACTTGTACATATTAATAAGGAGAAGAATTGTTGATCCTTCGGGAAAGATACAAAGAATCCTATTAATATGAGAGACTAAGGTAAGGAGACACGGAAGGAACCTACGGGTGAACCGTGAGCCTAGCCTAGTAAAAGAGAAATCATTCTGTGGAGTTGGTCCAGGGGTGTCAGTGACCATGCTTAGAGACGTCGGGTCGTGCCCGCCATGTGGCCTGGTTGGGTAATGGACGAGTGGGCTCAAGCTATTGCCCCGCAGCAAGGGGTCAGGACGTGCCACGTGTTGGCTATGCGTCAGTTGCTTGATAGATAGAAGTTGATTGTGTTTGGTTAACAGAATTGTCACAAGGTGACTAGTACCCAAGTGAATGGGTTAAGTATGTTTTGCCACGTGGTGGCCAGTAGCCTGAGTGCACGGGTTTGAAGAAGAAAAGCCACGTAGTGGCTAGTAGATACCCCCAGAGTTGGGGAGATTAAGTAGATGTATGTTTAGCATCTGTGTGTATGTATAAATTGTCTATTGTTGTATATAATTGTTGATTGTGCAGCATAGTGGTAACGTACAGGACTACGTCACCACACGTTTTGTTGATTCAAACATGCTGAACGTGAGAAGACCGGTAAGTAAAAGCCGGCACTATATGTTACATGTTTACTTGCTGATTGATGACGTGGAATAAACTGCTGCATGTTTACAGTTATTAAATGCATGTGGGTGTTTGGGTGAAATTTCTGTTATTGTATAATCACCAAGAATGCATGCTAACTCACAGTAACTAGTTGTTTGTGCATGTGATTGTGTATGACTCCCAGTCTCAGCGGTAAGGTACCTGCCTTGCGCCGGGGATGGGAGAGTCCTCACTGAGTCGCGTGGTTAAGACTCACACCTCATTTTTACTACACAGAGACAGGTTAAGTACAGGTGGAAGAAGTCTCGGTGGAGTGAGGAACGAACAAAACTTTCCAAGACCCACAACTTGTTCATGTGGGTGAATGAATTGTAATTGTAATTTAATTTACTTTATCATGTATCATAAAGTAAAGGGTAGACGTACCCAATTAGATTGTATTACTAAATCTAGAATTGTCAGTTTCACACACCTTAAAGATCAGGATTTATTTTACTGCGTTACAGGGAAAATTTGCTTTCAAAATATATATATCTGTTGCATGTGAATAGGATAGGCAGCATGTTTGGATGTTTAGCCAGTACACAGGTTATATATATTATGTGTGTTTTCTTTTATCTATATCCTGAAGCGGCACTGGCCGTGGATTTGCTTGCCTAGGATAGGCCACCATTTCGGTGTAGCCATGGTATTATACTGCATGTGGATGTATTTTCAATAATAGATATTCTGTCAATTAGATGATAAGGCTTACAGGCATAGGGATATTCCCTGTGTCTGTGCCGGTCACGATCCTCTAAACGGGGGTCGTGTCAGTGAGGGTTCTTCCATCTCTGCTCCTAGGGTTGTATGCTTATGTGGAATACATGAGTATGTATATTCTCTGCTTGTCTGGTATGTGTTAGCTAGAGGTATAGAATGTTAAAAGAATAAAGGAACTAGAAAATAGGTTTTGGAAAGTAGCTTAGATAGGAAGACATAGGAGTAGAGAGTAATCGTTTGCTATGATTGGTGTGTTACGAATCCAACTCATACACTCCTGAGGCATGATGAGTATTTTATTAAATCTTTTCCACGACGGTGGCAAGAGTCCTTGTACGGAAAGGGCTAAACTTTATTTTGAAAACTCGTCACGGCGGTGACTTAAATTATAATCATGCAAAGGGAGTTATTAGTGGGTTTCGGATTTGGTTATGCTAGCGATGTGAGACATCGACTAGAACAACGTCAGATGGCACTTGAGACCTCAGTTTTTATAATCACCATGACGATGGTCATTGCCCTATCCTGGCAATAGGGTCAGAAAGGTTTTATATTGTTATGACGATAGCTTGAGGCTCAGAGAGTGCATCTGGACGAGTATATGAGTTATATCCTGTTGAGGAAACTTGTACATATTAATAAGGAGAAGAATTGTTGATCCTTCGGGAAAGATACAATAAATCCTATTAATATGTGAGACTAAGGTAAGGAGACACGGGAGGAACCTACGGATGAACCGTGAGCCTAACCTAGTAAAAGAGAAACCATCATGTTGAGTTGGTCCAGGGTGTGTCAGTGGCCTTGCTTCGAGACGTCGTGTCGTGCCCGCCATGTGGCCTGGTTGGGTAGTGGACGAGTGGGCTCAAGCTATTGCCCCGTAGCAAGGGGTCAGGACGTGCCACGTGGTGGCTACGTATCAATTGTTTGATAGATAGAAGTTGATTATGTTTGATTAATAGAATTCTCACGAGGTGACTAGTACCCAAGTGAATGGGTTAAGTATTGTTTGATTAACAGAATTGTCACGAGGTGACCAGTACCCAAGTGAATGGGTTAAGTATGCTCTGCCACGTGGTGGCCAGTAACCCGAGTGCATGGGTTCGAAGTAGAAAAGCCACGTAGTGGCTAGTAGATACCCTAGAGTGGGGGAGATTAAGTATATGTATGTTATAGTATATGTGTGTATATATAAATTGTCTGTGTTTGCATATAATTGCTGATTGTGCAGTGTAGTGGTGACGTACAGGATTACATCACCACAACGTCTTGTTTAATTCAAACATGCTGAACGTGAGAAGACCGGTAAGTAAAAGCCGGCACTATATGTTATATGATTACTTGATGATTGATGATGTGGAACAAACTGCTGTATGCTTATATTTGTTAAATGCATGTGAGTGTTTGGGTGAAATTTCTGGTGTTGTGTGATCACCAAGAATTTATGCTAATCAACAGTAACTAGTTGTTTTTGCATGTGGTTGTGTATGACTCCCAAACCCAGCGCTATGGTACCCACCTTGCGCCGGTAATGGGAGAGTCCTCACTGAGTCGTGTGGTTAAGACTCACACCTCATTTTTACTACACAGAGACAGGTTAAGTACAGGTGGAAGAAGTCTCGGTGGAACGAGGGTTGAGCAACACTTTCCAAGACCCACAACTTGTTCATGTGGGTAAATAAAGTGTAATTGTAATTTAATTTACTTTATTATTGTATCATAAAGTAAAGGGTAGACGTACCCAATTAGATTGTATTACTAAATATAGAATTGTCAGCTTCACACACCTTATATATATATATATACATATATCTGTTGCATGTGAATAGGATAGGCAGCATCTTCGGATGTGTAGCCAGTACACATGTTATATATATTATGTGTGTTTTCCTATATCTATATCCTGAAGCGGCACTAGCCATAGATTTGCTTGCCTAGGATAGGCCACCATTTCGGTATAGCCATGGTATTACAATGCATGTGAATGTATTTTCAATAATAGATATTCTGTCAATTAGGTGATAAGGCTTACAGACATGGGGGTATTCCTTGTGTCTGTGCCGGTCACGGTCCTCTAAACGGGGGTCGTGACAAAAAACTAATTAAATAAAGAAAAATGAATATCACGTTTTCAAAACACTCATCGACTAAAACTGATTAAGAAAAAGAAAAATGAATATCATGTTTTCGAAACACTTATCGAGGAAAACTATTTAAAAAAAGAAAAGAAAAATGAATATTACTTTTTCGAAACACTAATCGATGAAAACTAATTAAATAAAGAAAAATGAATATCACGTTTTCGAAACACTCATCGGCGAAAATTGATTAAGAAAAAGAAAAATGAATATCAAGTTTTCGAAACACTCATCGGCTAAAACTGATTAAAAAAAGAAAAATGAATATAAAGTTTTATGAACACTCATCGGCGAAAACTGATTAGAAAAAGAAAAATAAATATCAAGTTTTCGAAAACACTCATCGACTAAAACTGATTAAAAAAAGAAAAATGAATATCAAGTTTTCGAAACACTCATCGGCAAAAACTGATTAAAAAAAGAAAAATGAATATCAAGTTTTCGGAACACCATCGGAAAAAACAGATTAAAAAAAGAAAAATAAATATTAAGTTTTCGAAACACTTATTGGCGAAAACTGATTAAAAAAAAAGAAAAATGAATATCAAGTTTTTAGAACACTCATCGGCGAAAATTGATTAAAAAAAGAAAAATAAATATCAAGTTTTCGAAAACACTCATCGTCTAAAACTGATTAAAAAAAAGAAAAATAAATATCATGTTTTCGAAAACGACTAAAACTGATAAAAAAAAGAAAAATAAATATTACGTTTTCGAAACACTCATCAGCGAAAACTGATTTAGAAAAAGAAAAATGAATATCAAGTTTTCGAAACACTCATCGGTGAAAACTAATTAAATAAAATAAATAAATATCACGTTTTCGAAGCACTCATCGGCAAAAACTGATTAAGAAAAAGAAAAATGAATATCAAGTTTTCGACATACTCATCAGGAAAAACTATTTAAAAAAGAAAAAAGAATATCAAGTTTTCGAAACACTCATCGGGGAGAACTATTTAAAAGAAAAAGAAAAATGAATATTACGTTTTCAAAACATTTATCGTCGAAAACTGATTAAGAAAAAGAAAAATGAATATCAAGTTTTTGAAACACTAATCGGCGAAAACTGGTTAAAAAAAGAAAAATGGATATTAAGTTTTCAGAACACTCATTGGCGAAAATTAATTAAAAAAATGAATATCAAGTTTTCAAAAACACTCATCGGCTAAAACTGATTAAAAAAAGAAAAATGAATATCAAGTTTTCGAAACACTCATCAACGAAAACTTACTAAGAAAAGAAAAATGAATATCCAGTTTTCAAAATACTAATCGATCAAAACTGATTAAAAAAATAAAAATGAATAACAAGTTTTCGAAACACTCATCGGCGAAAATTGATTAAAAACAATGAATATCAAGTTTTCAAAACAATCATCGTCTAAAACAGATTAAGAAAAAGAAAAATGAATATCATGTTTTCAAAACACTCATCGGGGAAAACTTTTTTTAAAAAAAAAAAAGAAAAATAAATATTACGTTTTCGAAACACTAATCGATGAAAACTAATTAAATAAAGAAAAATGAATATCACGTTTTCAAAACACTCATCGGCGAAAACTGATTAAGAAAAAGAAAAATGAATATCAAGTTTTCGAAATACTCATTGGCGAAAACTGATTAAAAAAAAGAAAAATGAATATCAAGTTTTCAGAACACTCATCGCCGAAAATTGATTAAAAAAAGAAAAATAAATATCAAGTTTTCGAAAACACTCATCGGCTAAAACTGATGAAAAAAAAGAAAAATTAATATCAAGTTTTCGAAACACTCATCAGCAAAAACTGATTAAAAAAAGAAAAATGAATATCAAGTTTTCGAAACATTGATCGGCGAAAACTGATTTAGAAAAAGAAAAATGAATATCAAGTTTTCGAAACACTCATCGGTGAAAACTAATTAAATAAAGAAAAATGAATACCACGTTTTCGAAACATATATCGGCGAAAACTGATTAAGAAAAAGAAAAATGAATATCAAGTTTTCGAAACACTCATGGGGAAAACTCTTTAAAAAAATGAAAATTGAATATCAAGTTTTCATAACACTCATCGGCGAAAACTATTTAAAAAAAAAAGAAAAAATGAATATTACGTTTTCAGAACACTCATCTGCGAAAACTGATTAAAAAAAGAAAAATGAATATCAAGTTTTCGAAACACTCATCGGCGAAAACTATTTAAAAAAAAGAAAAAAGAATATTACGTTTTCGAAACAGTCAACGGCCAAAACTGATTAAAAAATGAAAAATTAATATCAAGTTTTCATTACACTTTTTGGCAAAAATTGAATAAAAAAGAAAAATAAAAATTAAGTTTTTGAAACACTTATCGGCGAAAACTGATTAAATCAAGAAAATGAATATCAAATTTTCAAAACACTCATTGGCGAAACCTGATTAAAAAAAGAAAAATGAATATCAAGTTTTCAAAACACTCATTGGCGAAAACTAATTAAAAAAAGAAAAATAATTATCAAGTTTTCGAAACACTCATCGGCGAAAACTGATTAAAAAAATAAAAATGAATATCAAGTTATCGAAACACTCATCGGTGAAAATTATTTACAAAAAAGAAAAATGAATATTACATTTTTGAAACACTCAACGGCGAAAACTGATTAAAAGATGAAAAATTATTATCAAGTTTTCGATACACTAATCGGCGAAAACTGATTAAAACAAATAAAAATGAATATCAAATTTTCGAAACACTTATCGGCAAAAACTGATTAAAAAAAGAAAAATGAATATCAAGTTTTCAGAATAGTACACTTATCGTCAAAAATTGATTAAAAAAAGAAAAATGAATATCAAGTTTCCGAAAACACTCCTAGGCTAAAACTGATTAAAAAAAAGAAAAATGAATATTAAGTTTTCAAAATACTCATCGGCAAAAACTGATTAAAAAAAGAAAAATGAATATCAAGTTTTCGAAACACTCATCGGCAAAAACCGATTAAAAATAAATAAATATTAATTTTTCGAAACACTCATTTGCGAAAACTGATTAAAAAAACAAAAAATGAATATCAAGTTTTCAGAACACTCATCGGCGAAAATTAATTAAAAAAAGAAAAATGAATATCAAGTTTTAGAAAACACTCATCGGCTAAAACTGATTAAAAAAAGAAAAATGATTATCAAGTTTTCGAAACACTCATCGGCAAAAACTGATTAAAAAAAAAGAAAAATAAATATTAAGTTTTCGAAATACTCATCGGCGGAAACTGATTAAAAAAAAAGAAAAATGAGTATCAAGTTTTCAGAACATTCATCGATGAAAATTGATTAAAAAAAGAAAAATGAATATCAAGTTTTCGAAAACACTCATCGGCTAAAACTGATTAAAAAAAATTGAATATCAAGTTTTCGAAACACTCATCGGCAAAAACTGATTAAAGAAAGAAAAATGAATATCAACTTTTTGAAACACTCATCAGCGAAAACTTACTAAAAAAAGAAAAAAGAATATCTAGTTTTCGAAACACTAATTGACCAAAACTGATTAAAAAATTAAAAATAAATATCAAGTTTTCGAAACACTCATCGACGAAAACTGATTAAAAAAATTGAACATCAAGATTTCGAAACACTCATCGGTGAAAAGTAATTAAATAAAGAAAAATGAATATCACGTTTTCGAAACACTCATCGGCGAAAACTGATTAAGAAAAAGAAAAATAAATATCAAGTTTTCGAAACACTCATTGGGGAAAACTATTTTAAAAAAAGTAAAGAAAAATGAATATTACGTTTTCGAAACACTCATATGCGAAAACTGATTAAAAAAGAGAAAAATGAATATCAAGTTTTCAAAACACCCATCGGCGAAAAGTGATTAAAAAAAGAAAAATGAATATCAAGTTTTCAGAACACTCATCGGCGAAAACTGATTAAAAAAATTAAAATGAATATCAAGTTTTCGAAACACTCATCGGCGAAAACTATTTAAAAAACAGAAAAATGAATCTTACGTTTTCGAAACACTCAACGGCGAAAACTTATTAAAAAAATGGAAAATTACTGTCACGACCCCCTATCGGACGTCCGTGATCGGCACGGGAAGTAGGATTTATCCTATCCCGTAAGCCTCTAATCCCCGATTTACATTTTCACATGTTTATAACTACTCATTTCTATACTAACAATATATATAATATATATGTATACGGCCATCCATTTCCGGTGACCTAAGCAGTTTCCAATCCACGGCTCGCTCAGCGCCACTTCAGTCTATATATATACACATAATCATTCACACGTACATATAGTATACATATTGATCACGCGCTTCAGTGCGGGTGATCTATTCTATTCACATGCAGAAGTCCTGTATACAGTTATACATATATTCAATCACACACTTGCATATAGTTTACATATTGATCACACGCCTCAATGCGTGTGACCTATCCTATTCACATGCGGAAGCCATATTCTCATACAATCAGTTATTCAGTCACACATATATATATAATTTACATATTGATCACACCCCTCAAGGCGTGTGATCTATCCTAGTCGCATGCGGAAGTCATATATATATATACATGATATATGCTAGAATAGGACGTATATATATTGTAATACCCGAAAATTTTCCAATTACCGTTAAGGTCCTAATTTAATTTTTATTTTAATTTGGAAGGAAAAGGAGAAAATTTTAAATAAATGAAATTTTATTTGGACCAAAATTAGGAAATAACGGGAAATATTGGGTGTAAGTTTATTAACCCCAAAGTCAATTTTTAATAAATAAATAATATATAAAATAAATATATAAATATATAAACATATAATATATATATATTGTGTTGGCAGAGGAGGGGGGGGGTCACGCACGTGACCCCCCATTTAAATAAAATTGGTCCTCATTCATTCTCCAGCAGCCAAATCGTGGAGCAGAAAAAAATTGAGGACCACGACGCCAAGGCTACGGGAGAGGAGGAGACGCGCGAACGGGTGTGCGGGAGAGCCAGCGGAGGACGACGCCGCCGTTCGCCGGAGTAGGAGCAGTCGACGGCGACGCCGGAGGAAGGTGGCCGGCGGGTCCACGGCGGAGAGAGAGAGAGCTTGGTTGGAGAGAGAAACAAACGGGAATAGTGTTTTTTTCGCCGGAATCTCGCCGGATTTTGGCCGTTCCGAGCTCGGGGAAGGTGACCGGGGGTTTCCTGTACCCTATTCCATCTTCTTAACCGATTAAATCGAGGTGAGAAGTCCCGAATCACTCAAACCCCAAATTTATCAATTTTAGGGATTTTTTGGAAAGTTCCAAATTGATATAAATTGATTATTCTGAATCTTAAATTGATGTTATTGGATTGTTTAGAAGTAGTTGGAAGTTTATATGTGGATAAATTGATGATGGAAGTGGTCAAGTTGGAAAACCATAGATCAATGAACATTAAATGGAGATAGATTGTTGAATGGGTTGAATTGGGATTGATTGGGGTGTTGAATGGTTGTTTTTTTTAGATGGTATAAATTGTTGGAATAGACAAAGGATCGAAGACTGAATAGTTCCGTCTTAACCGGAAACTAGATTAATAATAAAAGAGGTAAATTCTAGTTTAAATAAGAAATTGGAGTTAAGAGATGGACTAAGAGTGTCGGTTAGGCCGTGGTAAAGGCTTGGAATCAATTTAAATAATGAAATGCTCTCAATTGGTAAAATTCTAATTTTCAAGTATGTTAATCCACATGTGTTCATATGTGATAATGAGTTATAAATGGAGTTGGAAAATTGGTAACCATGGACAATTGGAGACTATGATTATCATAGGCCATCAATTGGATATGGAATTACTGAAAAGTCACATATGGACACTTGTAGGTAAATGGGTAAATTGGGAGTTTTAAATTGAAGGGGGATTATAAAGGAATGACATGAATTAGAGATAAATAGAAGCAAATTAAAGAGCTTGAATACTAGTTAATGTAACTCTAAGTTAATTAACTAGTTTAGGGGATTTATAGTTATATGGACATTGTATTGATGTGTACAAGCTATAGTAAAGTTCAAGTGTCTAAAACTACTCACTATGGGTGTGTAGGACATCACGAACTGGTTGGAGCTTCGGGTACGCCGAGGGCCGATCAAGGAAAGCAAAGAGGTGAGGGGCTTTCCCATCCTTGCCCTCTTGTGGGTTGTATGAGGATGTGAAAAATATGGTTTGTATTACTTGCCTCTTTGTTAGGATAGGTATGTTAGATAACATGCTATTGTTATTCCTAAATGTGATTATCTGAGATTACATGTTATATGTGTATGTGATATATGGGAAACATCACGATGGCTTGGGAAGCCTTATATGGAAAAAGGGTTCTTGGAACCTGGAATGATATCGGGGGTAGGATTGAGTCTATTCTCGGTGCCTAAATTCCATGGTCCTAGAAACTCTCAAGTTAAATGAACTTGGAAACATATTTGTTGTTCTTGAAAGTTTTGGAATAATTGAACTTAGGACGTGTTTCTTTGAATCTATTTTCGAACTTGGGTAAGGGTATAAATTTATAAGTTTTTCCAAGAAAGGTAACCAGTAGGAGTTCATAGAAGTCATGTGGAGTCTATGCTAAAAGAGGTGTCCATTTTAAATAAACCGGGTAGATCGAGTACGTCATCATGAAGACGGGCACCTAAGAGTCCAAAGTATATGAGTTTGCCACCTTGTGGTTAAAGCTTTGGTTAGGCCAAAGTCGAACAAGTCGCCGGCTATGTACCAAGTAAAGTCTTGGTGCCAGATATGTCTCAAGTAAAGTCTTGGGGCCAGGGGTTCCTAGAATGATCAACTAGGTTCCTAACCACTCACGTGAGTTATGCCTTCGGGCCAGATTCTCTCCTAACGGAGTTATGCCTTCGGGCCAGTTCTCTTCCCAAAGGGAGATATGCCTTCGGGCCAGTTTATGTTATTGCAAAATGATATATGATATTGAAAAGTATTGGTTGATATTGAACATGCTATATATATGCCTGAGTTTAACAATGTATGTGTTATATATGCTAAATGTATGACCGCCTAAACATTAAAGGTTAAAAGAACTATTATATGTGCATGTGGATGTGACTGGCTCCCTTCCCCCAGTTGCAGTGGTACCCGCCACTACACCAAGGATGGGAGAGCCTCTCACTGAGTCCGTTTGACTCACCCCCCCCCCCCCCCCAATTTTACATGTTACAGATACAGGTGTAGCGGGCACCGGACACGCGTCTACTTCCTCTCAAGGAGGCGGACATTCCTAGAGACCTCACGCATTGTTCGCGTGAGAGGTTCATCTTTTGATGTATACATTCTTTTGTTATATTTCATTGATGTATACATTATTTTGGGTATAGCCTTTGATGTATAGGCAATTGCTATATGTATATATATATGTACAAATCTAGACTTGTCGGCTTCATACTGTTTAAAGATTAGGTCATGAATGGGGATATAGGATATATGAATATTACGATGAGTATGAATTGCTTCCGCATGTGAATAGGATAGGTCACACCCTATGGGGTGTGATCAATATGTAAATTATATATATATATATATATATATGTGTGGTTGGTATGTGATTGTTTGCAAATATATAAACCTGCATGTGAATAGGATAGATTACACGCAGTGAGGCGTGTGATCAATATGTAAATTTAAATGCGAGTGTGGATGCTCATATACAGGTGATTGAGCAGGTTATAAATATATATTGTGTGTGAATAGGATAGATCATTCCCTTGTGGTTTGATCACTACGTATATACATATTTACGAGTGATTGCTTATGTGAATGGATGTATATATATACTTGAATTGGGCTGAAGCGGCAATGAGCGCCGTGGATTGCAGGTTATTTAGGCCACCATAAATGACGTGGCCAATATTTATTATGTGAATATTGTATGTTGTCTGTATGGCAGGGTAATTATTTTAAATGGTAATAGGGAAGGCTTACGGGTTTAGGGGTGAAATCCTACTCCCGTGCCGGTCACGGACTCCTAGAAATGGGGTCGTGACATATATACTGCAGCTGTATCTGTACAAACGATACACCCAAAAAGGATTCATATAGATATACATCACAACATATGTACGTAATCAAAATAACTACCGACTCGGACTAAGCGTACGGTCCTCAGATCTGTCCGCCTCCCTGAGAAGAAGTGGACGCGTTTCCAACTCCTGAACCACCTGTATTTGAAACATGTAAACAGGGGGTGAGTCGAACAGACTCAGTGAGAAGCTCCCTCATCCCTGGCGTAGCAGCGGGTACCACTACAGCTGGGGGAAGGGAGCAACCACAACCACATGCACATGAAACGGATTTATATTGTGACCTTTAATATGATCAAGCAATCAATATATCATGTTCATAATTAAAAATCATAATTCATGCTCCTAACATGTTTATTAATCCGCATGTAAACCAATCATAAACATATATCATATCTTTTCATAAGTCATACATAGTTATGCTCGTAGCATTCACTTTTTGTCTCCTGCATTACGCTAAGAGAAATACTGGCCCGAAGGCATTCACTTTCTGTCTCCCGTGCTACGTTAAGAGAAATACTGGCTCGAAGGCATTCAGTTTCTCTCTCCCGCGTTATGCTAAGAGAAATACTGGCCCGAAGGCAATGTCTTATTCGAACCTAGTTGATCAAACTAGGAACCTTCTGACTCCAAGGCACGCTTAGAGTAATAGCCGGCAACTTGTCTGACCCCGGTTAAACCAAGGTAATGGCCACTATGTGGCATACTTACTGTTAACTGAATCTTGTCTATCCGACCAGGATAACCGACTCGATCTACCTGAACTAACCTAAACAAGTTCAAATAACCTATTCGACCTTGAAAGACGCCCTATTAATAACTAACTGAATATTACACGTGTGAATTAGCTAGGCCTAGTTTCCCCCTTTTCAATTATGCATCACTCTCACTCGCACTTAACAACCTAGGTTCATTTTCCTTAATGTACCATACGGTCAAAACCTTTGCACGATGATCAATTTAAATGGGTTTCTCATATTAATGAACCCTCATATATGAAATTCCGACTCAATCCTACCCACGGTATCATATAAGGCTCGGTGAGCCACAATAGCACATATACACCTTGTGATTAATCATATAGGCACATATACTATTGCACGTTGACTACTTACTTGCAAATCATACACGTGTAACACAAATTTATTCATATAAATATATTCCATATATCAATTTGCACAAAATAGAGCAAACCACATTTTCCACGTAGTCATCCAACCCTATGGGGCAGGGATGGGAGAGCCCCTCACCTCGTTGGCCCTCCTGATCAATCCTCGGAGTGCTTGAAGCTCCAATTACCCTGTGGTGCCCTATACACATATATATTTAAGAAATTTAAAACGCGTAACTAAGCATCTACCATGCACGTGTCATGCTAATGCTTATGCACCCTCTAGCTATTTTCCAAGAACTAAATATTTAGTTTGTTACGTCGTCTAATTTGCTCTTTTTGAAAGTCAATATTGTCTCATATTTGTCTTTCACATTTTCGAGCCATTTAGAACCTCTAATTGCTTAGGTTAGAGATTCTCACTTGTCTAAATTTCCTTCATGTGTTCATATGGGTATTTAACTAATAAAAGAATTGAATTCACGGTTCAAAAGAGGCTCTAGCTTACACATTCCACCGTCTCCCTTATTCGCTGAGTAAAAGCTTAATTACTACCTCTTTAATTATATATAAAAATATAATTGGGTATAATTAGAGCCTTGGAACCAATTTAGCGGGTCTTAGGTGTCCACCACGGATTAGACCGAGGTGTTCAACCCACCGCACAACTCTTTCGCCTATTTTTCACCGGATTGGGTTCCGGTTGAGATGGTAAATACTCGGGCTTTATTTCCTTGACTATTTCCAGCATTTATAACACTTATACTACTCCAATCCAAGCCTAAACATGCATCAAACTATCAATTTCGAATTTTAGAGCAATTTTCTAACCCAATTTTCCTAATTTCCATAGTCGGTCAATTCCTACGGTTTCACTTCGATTCTAAACCTCACTAAGCTTTCAATAACACCCACTAAGCTCATATTTAACCCCGGAATGCCCCGATTGGAAGTATTTGAAGAATTCCTAAAATACCCAAAATTGAAGAAATTGGGGTTTTGAGAGTTTGGGGCTTTCATACCTTGATTTAATCGAATGGGGAGCTTAGTAGGTGGTGAGGATGAAGTCCGGTGGCCTTCATCAGCGGCGGAACGTGTTTTTCGGCGAGATTCTGGCCATTTCCCGCCGGGCACCTTCTTCTTTCTCCTCTCGGGTGTTTCACGCTTTGGTCCTCGGTTTCTTACTACCATTGCGTTCTGCTCCTTCCTTCTTCTTATTTTTCTTTAACGGGTGTGTGTTAATTAATTGATAAGGGTGTGTGGCCTCTGATTCTTATCTTTTCTATCTTTTCCTTTTTTGTAATGTGTGATTGTGTAAGTGGAAGAATGGGTGTGTGTGCGCTTTAATGAGTGGGTTCGTGCGTGGCTGCTTCTTGCTTTCTTTCTTTTTTTTATGTGTTTAATTAAAATGGATGTCTGGCCAAAAAAAAATTAAAATGGATGGGTGTGTGTGAGTTAGTGAAAAGGGGGTCACGTGGCCCCCCATATAAATTCTATTTTATATATATATATATATATATATATATATATATATTATGTATATTTATATTATATGTATATATTTATATTATATATATATATATATATATATATATATATATATTATTTTAATAGAAAAACTTTTTATATCCTATTTTTCTCTCTTGCTTTTTAATCCTCTTTTCTTTTGGGTCCAAAAAAAATTTATAATATTTCCTATTACCTTCTTCTTTATTCTATTTTTCACCCTATAATTCTTTAATTTAATTTATTTTTCTTTCTGAAAGAAAAATAAATTTAATAATAATGAAAATAATTAAATTTATATATCTCGGATATTACAATTACTATCAAGTTTTCGAAACACTCATTAGCGAAAACTTACTAAAAAAAGAAAAATAAATATCAAGTTTTCCAAATACTCGTTGAGGAAAACTGATTAAAAAAAGAAAAATGAATATTAAGTTTTCGAAACACTCATCGGCGAAAAATGATTAAAAAAAGAAAAATGAATATCAAGTTTTCGAAAACACTCATCAATGAAAACTAATTAAATAAAGAAAAATGAATTTCACGTTTTTGAAACACTAATCGGCGAAAATTGATTAAGAAAAAGAAAAATGAATATCAAGTTTTCGAAACAGTTATCGGCAAAAATTGATTAAAAAAAAGAAAAATGAATATCAAGTTTTCAGAACACTTATCGGCGAAAATTGATTAAAAAAAGAAAAATGAATATGAAGTTTTCGAAAATACTCCTCGGCTAAAACTGATTAAAAAAAGAAAAATGAATATCAAGTTTTCGAAACACTCATCGACAAAAACCGATTAAAATAAATAAATATTAAGTTTTCAAAATACTCATCGGCGAAAACTGATTAAAAAAACGAAAAATGAATATCAAGTTTTCAGAACACTCATCGGCGAAAATTGATTAAAAAAAGAAAAATGAATATCAGGTTTTCGAAAACACTCATCGGCAAAAACTGATTAAAAAAAGCAAAATGAATATTAAGTTTTCGAAACACTAATCAGCGAAAACTTACTAAAAAAAGAAAAATGAATATCCAATTTTCGAAACACTAATCGACCAAAACTGATTAAACAAATAAAAATGAGTATAAAATTTTCGAAACTATCATCGGCGAAAATTGATTAAAAAAGGAAAATGAATATCAAGTTTTCGAAACACTCATCGGCAAAAACTAATTAAAAAAAGAAAAATGAATATCAAGTTTTCGAAACAATCATTAGCGAAAACTTACTAAAAAAAGAAAAATAAATATCAAGTGTTCGAAAAACTCATCGGCAAAAACTGATTAAAAAAAGAAAAATAAATATTAAGTTTTCGAAACACTCATCGGTGAAAACTGATTAAGAAAAAGAAAAATTAATATCAAGTTTTCAGAACACTTATTGGCGAAAATTTACTAAAAAAGAAAAATGAATATCAAGTTTTCAAAAACACTCATCGGCAAAAACTGATTAAAAAAAAGAAAAATAAATATTAATTTTCGAAACACTCATCGGCGAAAACTGATTAAAAAAAGAAAAATGAATATCAAGTTTTCAGAACACTCATCGGCAAAAATCGATTAAAAAAAGAAAAATTAATATCATGTTTTGGAAAACACTCATCGGCTAAAACTGATTAAAAAAAGAAAAATGAATATCAAGTTTTTGAAACACTCGTCTACGAAAACTGATTAAAGAAAATAAAAATGAATATCAAGTTTTCGAAACACTCATCGGCGAAAACTGATTAAAAAAATAAAATTAATTTCATGTTTTTGAAACACTCGGTGAAAACTGATTAAAAAAGAAAAATTTATATCAAGTTTTTGAAATATTCATGGGTGAAAAACTAATTAAATAAAGAAAAATTAATATCACATTTTCAAAACACTCATCGGCTAAAACTGATTAAGAAAAAGAAAAATGAATATCATGTTTTCGAAACACTCATCGGGAAAAAACTATTTAAATAAAAAAAAACAAAATTGAATTTTACGTTTTCGAAACACTAATCGATGAAAACTAATTAAATAAAGAAAAATGAATATCACGTTTTCGAAACACTCATCGGTGAAAACTGATTAAGAAAAAGAAAAATGAATATCAAGTTTTCGAAACACTCATCAGCTAAAACTAATTAAAAAATAGAAAAATGAATATCAAGTTTTCAGAACTCTCATCGGCTAAAATTGATTTGAAAAAGAAAAATAAATATCAAGTTTTCGAAAACACTCATCGGCTAAAACTGATTAAAAAAAGGAAAAATGAATATCAAGTTTTCGAAACACTCATCGGCAAAAACCGATTAAAATAAATAAATATTAAGTTTTCAAAATACTCATCGGCGAAAACTGATTAAAAAACGAAAAATGAATATCAAGTTTTCAGAACACTCATCGGCGAAAATTGATTAAAAAAATAAAAATGAATATCAGGTTTTCGAAAACACTCATCGGCTAAAACTGATTAAGAAAAAATGAATATCAAGTTTTCGAAACACTCATCAGCGAAAACTTACTAAAAAAAGAAAAATGAATATCCAATTTTCGAAACACTAATCGACCAAAACTGATTAAACAAATAAAAATGAGTATAAAGTTTTCGAAACTATCATCGGCGAAAACTGATTAAAAAAGGAAAATGAATATCAAGTTTTCGAAACACTCATCGGCAAAAACTAATTAAAAAAAGAAAAATGAATATCAAGTTTTCGAAACAATCATTAGCGAAAACTTACTAAAAAAAGAAAAATAAATATCAAGTTTTCGAAAAACTCATCGGCAAAAACTGATTAAAAAAAGAAAAATAAATATTAAGTTTTCGAAACACTCATCGGCAAAAACTGATTAAGAAAAAGAAAAATGAATATCAAATTTTCAGAACACTTATCGGCGAAAATTTACTAAAAAAGGAAAATGAATATCAAGTTTTCGAAAACACTCATCGGCAAAAATTGATTAAAAAAAAGAAAAATAAATATTAATTTTCGAAACACTCATCGGCGAAAACTGATTAAAAAAAGAAAAATGAATATCAAGTTTTCAGAATACTCATCGGCGAAAATCGATTAAAAAAAGAAAAATTAATATCATGTTTTGGAAAACAGTCATCGGCTAAAACTGATTAAAAAAAGAAAAATGAATATCAAGTTTTCGAAACACTCGTCTACGAAAACTGATTAAAGAAAATAAAAATGAATATCAAGTTTTCGAAACACTCATCGGCGAAAACTGATTAAAAAAATAAAATTAATATCAAGTTTTTGAAACACTCATCGGTGAAAACTGATTAAAAAAAGAAAAATTTATATCAAGGTTTTGAAATATTCATGGGTGAAAAACTAATTAAATAAAGAAAAATGAATATCACATTTTCAAAACACTCATCGGCTAAAACTGATTAAGAAAAAGAAAAATGAATATCATGTTTTCGAAACACTAATCGGGAAAAACTATTTAAATAAAAAAAAAGAAAATTGAATTTTACGTTTTCGAAACACTAATCGATGAAAACTAATTAAATAAAGAAAAATGAATATCACGTTTTCGAAGCACTCATCGGCGAAAACTGTTTAAGAAAAAGAAAAATGAATATCAAGTTTTCGAAACACTCATGAGCTAAAACTGATTAAAAAATAGAAAAATGAATATCAAGTTTTCAGAACTCTCATCGGCTAAAATTGATTTGAAAAAGAAAAATAAATATCAAGTTTTCGAAAACACTCATCGGCTAAAACTGATTAAAAAAAAGAAAAAAGAATATCAAGTTTTCGAAACTGTAATACCCGAGAATATTTTAACTAGCATCATTAATTAAATTAAATTAATTAATTTAAAAGAGGAAAATGAGATAAAAATATGCACTAGCCTATCACTTAGTGTGTTGTAAATATAAAAATTTTTAAATCCTCATATTCCTATAATCTTTTTTTTATTATTTTATTTGTTATGACATCAAATTTCCCTTTCTTTCTTTTTTAGTGTGATATGTATATATATATATATATATATATATATATGTAAAAGAAAAGAAGAATAAAAGAAAAGAATAAATTAAAGGAAGGGAAAGGAGGCGTGAGGGAGACACACACAAAGGAAAAACGGAGAAGAGGAAGGACTGACGCATCACGAACGGAAAACGCCCGGAGGGAAGGCGGAGCAGGGCGTTCGACGGAGAAGCACGCGTGGTGGCCGGACGTGCGAGGAAGCCGGCTGGAGTTCGTCGCCGTCGCTTTGTGCTGGAGAGAGAGAGAGTTCGAGTTAGAGAGAGAAAGAAAAGGGAGAAGGCTTTCTCGCCGGAAAACGCCGTCTCTTCACCGGGGAATGTGGCTGGGAGTCTCCTCTACTCCATATCGTCCTTCTAACCGGTTGAATCGAGATGAGAAGTCCCGAAACTTTCAAACCCCAATTTTATCAATTTTAGGGATTTTTCGAAAGACCCCAATTGATTCAATCTGAGTATTCTGGGTCCTAAATTGAAGTATTTGCATGCTAGGAAGTGAGTTGGAAGGTTAGGAACCGGAACCAAATTGATGGAATTTATCCGGGTTGGAAAAATTGTAGGAAAATGTGGTTGTTAAGGTTTAAAGGTGTTGTGGACTAATTTGGGATGCATTAATAGGTGGAACTTGTGATTATATAATTGTTAAAATTATTGGAATGCACGAGGGATTAAAATCCGAGTAATTCCCGTCTCACCCGGAACCCGGTTCGGGGAAAAAGAGACACTTTCCTAATTTTACGCGTATCCGGATATGTGTATTCATGTGTAGGTAAAGTATTGGAAGTTATTTTAGTAAATGGAAGTCTTAGACAAGTAGAATTTATGACTCTTGAGCCATAAATTCAAGACTTGGGTAATAGAAACTTCACATGGACACATAGTGGTGGAATTGGGTAACTTGGCATTCCCAAATCAAGGCTTCCGAATAGGGTGATTAAGCAAGGGTTGGACACGAATAGAAGCATGCTAGGTGTTCCGAAAACTAGCTGGGGGCATTCCGAGCCAACAACTAGTCTATGGAATTAATTAGAGAGAACTTGAGCATCAACGTTACATATACACGATAGTGGCTGAATTCTGAGTTTCTACATTGCTCTAGTACATGTGTATAGGGCATCATACTGTGAGTGGACCTTCGGGCACACCGAGAGCCGATCAGAGGGGCCAACCAGGTGAGGGGCTTTCCTATCCTTGTCCTATAGGGTTGACTGCGAATATGGATATATGGTTTGCCTTCTTGCCTACTTGTAAGAATTTTATAATAGATAACATGCTATTGTTGTTCCTAAATTGTAATATATGTGATAATGTGCTGTATGTGTATATGTGAACTGTAAAAGCAATGGTGGCTCAAGGAGCCTTATATGGAAAGAAGGTCCTTGGGACCTAGATGATATCGGGGGTAGGATCGAGTCAATTTTATTTGTGAGGGTCTTGTGGTACTAGAAACCAACCTCTTTGATGATCATCTGAAACGGGTGATTGTGTATGTAAATCCTTAAAGAAAATGAACATAGGTGACTTCGCCTTAAACCGAGAGATTTCGATATCGAAAACCACTTAGAAATTTAGAGTTGCCTAAGAAGAAGAGAAATGAGTAAGTAGTGGTCCATAGGGGTCATTTAAGGTACAACGTGGGAACTGAGCTTATAACAAATAGTCCGGGTAGATTGATTCAAACCCACAGAAATACGGAGTATAGGAGTACACCACATTGTGGCTATTGCCTTGGGCAAATCGAGGTCAGATGAGTCGCCGGCTATGCTCCAAGTGAAGTCTTGGGGTAAGGTTAATGTTCCAAGTAAAGTCTTGGGACCAGGGGTTCCTAGAATGATCAACTAGGTTCCCATTTTGCTCACGTGAGATATTGCCTTCGGGCCAGATTCTCTCCTAACGGAGATATGCCTTCGGGCCAATTTATGATTACGGTTAATTGAATACGGGTGACCACTTGGAATTATATGTTGAACTATGATATGATGTATGTGTGAATTTAAATGTATGTAAATCGATGCTTTAAATTCTTTATTGTGAATATGATATAAGCTAATTGCCTGACCACTTAATATTTGGATATTTAAACCCGTTATATGCGTATGTGTTTGTGATTGGCTCCTCTTCACCAGTTGTAGTGGTACACGCTACTACACCAGGGATGGGAAAACCTCTCACTGAGTCTGTTTGACTCACCCCAATGTTACATGTTACAGACACAGATGGTATAGGCATCGTGAACGCTTCCACTTCATCTCAGGGAGGCGGACAGACTTAGAGACCGCACGCATTGTTCGCGTGGGTAGTATTGATATATGTATTTTGTCAGGATGTATATGTATATGATTCTTTTGGTATAGCATTGTTTTGTACAGTTGCTATATGCATATATGTATATGTCACACTCTAGAACTGTCGGCTTCATACAGGTTAAAAATTGGTCCTGTTGTTGGGAATATAGGACATGATATGATGAATATCATGTGTATATATATATATATATATATA
Organism: Senna tora; assembly: GCA_014851425.1. Lineage (NCBI taxonomy): Eukaryota > Viridiplantae > Streptophyta > Magnoliopsida > Fabales > Fabaceae > Senna > Senna tora. Next base: position 17,313 of record JAAIUW010000066.1, on the reverse strand, counting down.
TATATATATATATGAATGTGACTTCTGCATGTGAATAGGATAGATCACACGCACTGAGCGTGTGGTCAATATGTAAATATATATATATGTGTGACTGAATATTTGGTTGTGTGAAAATACGACTTCCGCATGCGAATAGGATAGATCACACGCATTGAGGCGTGTGATCAATATGTAAATTATATGCAGGTGTGTGATTGAATATATATACTTGACTGTACACAAGGATTCTGCATGTGAATAGGATAGATCACGCGCCCTGAAGCGCGTGATCAATATGTATATTATATGTACGTGTGATTGACTATGTGTATATGTATAGACTGAAGCGGCGTTGAGCGAGCCGTGGATTGCGTGCTACTTAGGTCACCGGATAGGGATGGCCATATATACTATATATTGTTTGTATTAGAAATGGGTAGTTATGTATATATAAGAATGTCAATCAGGGATTAGAGGCTTACGGGATAGGAGAAATCCTACCTCCCGTGCCGGTCACGGACGTCCGGTAGGGGGTCGTGACGAACTTGGTATTAGAGCCTGGTTATCTTTAATTGTATGAAGCCATAGGTATGACCGGGTGTCGGTTTACCCCTCTTTGTGTACCCGGGCACAACGTGGGAGTAAAAAGGCACTCGTGGAAGTACCCAGGAAATTGTGTCAGCCTTTCTTTCTACTCTCTTTGATATGAAATGTCATTAGTATATGTGTACTTATTAGGTGTGGTCCTTGTGCAGTATAGGGATGCCACCTATCACGAGACGGACTAGGGGTGCAGGGAGAACTCCTACTGAAATTGATCGAGAATCAGTTCGGGAGGAGGGAATGCCCACCTGAGGCCGAGGTAGAGGCCGTACCCGAGGCCGAGGTAGAGGTCCTGTTCGAGGTCGAGGTAGAGCATAAGGGAGAGGGGAAGAGAGGAGACCGTCACCGGAACCCCAACCCCAAGTAGAGATAGGTGCACCTTCCATGGCGGAAATGCTCACGGCAGGATTTCAGGAACTAAGAGAAGAGATGACGAGGCAAATACAGAGGGAAGTACGCTGGTTAGTGGTCGGCGAGGAAGAACAAGAGAGAGTTCCTAGCAATCAAGAGATGAGGTTGTTGAGGAAGAGGATAGGGAATGGCAACAACCACAGGAAATGCCTCGTGAACCACGGGCAGCACCCCGAGAGCTGCCAATTTCAAAATTTCTGAAGCTTCATCCACCCATTTTCTGCGGAACTAGTGAGAAAGAGGACCCGCAGTCCTTTGTCAGAGATGTGGTCAGAATTGGGCGCATGCTGAGGTGCTCAAGCCATGAATTGGTGGAATTAGCTTCATTCCAGCTGAGGGGAGTGGCTAGAGTATGGATAGAGTCCGTACAGATGAGGTATTCATGCAGAGTGGCACCGATGACCTAGGAAGATTTTCAGAGGGAATTCCTGGGTCGGTTTCTACCTGAAGGCACCAAAGATGCAAAGCGTCAGCAATTCGAGGAGTTGTGGATGACGCCTAACATGACCGTGACGAAGTATGAATTAGTTTTTACAGAGCTAGCTCAATTCTTACCTGAGTTGGTTCCTGATGAAGAGGCGAGGATCAAGAGATTCATACACCGACTCATGGAGCCATTGTTCACTGCTTTGCTACCTCAGAGGAGACAGTTTGAGACTTTAGCCCAAGCAGCAGACTGTGCTAGAATGATTGAAACCAGGAAGAGGTATGGGACGTCTGTTGATCCTAAAGTCAAGTTAATTACAGGCAGTGACAACTAAGGAGCTGGAAGTAAGAAAAGGAAGACAACAGGTGGAGGTGCAGGATATTCAGGGTCCGCAGGAAGGCAATCCTCAACTACCACCTATGAAACAGGTACAAGAGGTAATGTTCAAGGGGGACAGAGGGAACAAGGGGGTGGAAATGCCGGTAAGACAAAGCCCCAGTGTTCGACTTGCGGCAGATTTCATTTTGGTATATGTCGGAGACAGACAGGTGGATGCTACCACTGCGGCTAGATGGGCCATATGGCTAGAGAGTGTCCAAAGAAAAAAGAGGGTACAAGTGTGAGAAGCAATCCGACGCCGAGGAGTACACCTATTTCAGCTCCACCAGTGAGAACCTTGCCACCACAGGCAGCAAGTATAGGTGCAGCTAAAGGCTGTGGTACAGGATCTAGTGGCCGAGGGCCAGGGGCGGTAGGTGGAGGACAAGCGCGGGTATTTACACTCTCTCAGCAGGATGCTCACGCATCAAATGCAGTTGTGATAGGTACTCTTATTGTCTGCTCTCTTGAAGCACGAGTCTTATTTGATTCCGGCTCCACTCATTCCTATGTGTCGCATGCATTTGCCTCTAAATTCAACAAAAGTCCATCTAGAATGGAAGAAACAGTACTGGTCTCTACACCAATGGGATAATCGGTACAAGTAGAATATGTGCACAAGTCTTGCATTGTGGAGGTCGATGGTCATGCGACTGTGGTAGACCTCCGGTTGTTGTGTATGGTTGATCTTGATGTGATCCTCGGAATGGATTGGTTGTCGTCTTGTCATGCGGTTATGGACTGCAGGGCTAAATGCTTGAAATTCAATATGCCAAACGAGGAGCCCTTTGTGATACGGGGTGATGGAGCTGTACCGTATCCAAGCTTGATCTCGGCTTTGAAGGCATCTAGGTTACTGGAAAAGGGATGCAAAGGGTATTTGGCATTCGTCCAAGATACCACGAAAGCAGTACTTTCACCGACTCAAGTACCAGTAGTGCGAGAGTTTTTGGATGTATTTCCAGAAGAATTGTCGGGGTTGCCGCCCGATCGTGAGATTGAATTTGAAATTGAGCTGCAACCTGGCACCCAGCCTATCTCCACACCACCTTACCGTATGGCTCCGAAAGAGCTGAAGGAGCTACATACACAATTGCAAGAATTGCTTGACAAGGGTTTTATAAGACCCAGTTTCTCTCCTTGGGGTGCACCGGTCCTTTTTGTAAAGAAGAAGGACGGATCTTTGCGGTTGTGTATCGATTACCGAAAGTTAAACAAGGTGACGATTCGCAATCAATATCCACTGCCGAGGATAGATGACCTATTTGATCAGTTGTAGGGTGCGAAGCGATTTTCCAAGATTGATTTGCGATCTGGGTACTATCTATTAAAGATTCGAGAATCAGACATACCTAAGACCGCATTCCGGACCCGATATGGACATTATGAGTTCTTGGTGATGTCTTTCGGATTAAGTAATGCTCCTGCAGCGTTCATGGACCTGATGAACAAGGTCTTTAAACCATTTCTGGACCGATTTGTCATTGTCTTCATTGACGACATATTGGTTTATTCAAAGAATTCTGAGGAACATGCTGAACACTTGAGACTAGCATTACAGAGGTTGAGAGAGGAAAAACTGTATGCCAAGTTTTCTAAGTGTGAATTCTAGCTTGACAGAGTTGCCTTTTTTGGTCACGTGGTATCATCAGAGGGAATCCACGTTGATCCAAGTAAGGTAGAGGCAGTGAAGAATTGGTCCCAGCCTACCTCCGTTACTGAAATTCGCAGTTTCTTGGGTTTGGCTGGATATTATAAAAGATTTGTGCAGGACTTCTCTAAGGTAGCTGCACCTATGACTAAATTGACTCAGAAAGGAGTGAAGTTTGTATGGGATGACAAGTGTGAGCAGAGTTTTCAGAAGCTGAAGGACAGCCTCACTACCGCTCCGGTACTGGCATTACCTGAAGGCACAGGAGGGTATGTGGTATACTGTGATGCATCGAGGATCGGGTTAGGGCGTGTCTTGATGCAGCACGGCAAGATGATTGCGTATGCATCGCGACAATTGAGGAAACATGAGAAGAATTACCCGACTCACGACCTAGAAATGGTTGTTGTAGTGTTCGCCTTGAAAATATGGAGACACTACTTATATGGTGAGACTTGTGAAATTTATACAGACCACAAAAGCCTCAAATACATTTTCGAGCAGAAAGACTTGAACTTGAGACAACGTCGATGGTTGGAGTTGTTGAAAGACTACGACTGCACGATCTTGTATCATCCAGGAAAGGCTAACGTGGTAGCCGATGCTCTGAGTCGGAAATCCATGGGCAGCCTTGCCCATATAAGTGAAGAAAGGAGACCGTTAATTAGAGAACTGCACGAGCTAGAGCAAACGGGAAATCAGTTTGAGATTGGAAGTTCAAACTCACTTTTAGCCCATTTGCAAGCTAAGTCCTCTTTGGTAGAAGAGGTGAAGGCTAGACAAGATGAAGATACCGACCTCATGCAAATCAGGGATATTGTAACTAAAGGGAAAGGGGACGACGTCCGATTCTCTATAGATTATTTTGGGATACTTCGGTTAGATGGACGGTTGTGTGTCCCTATGGTTGATGACTTGAAAGAAAGAATTCTTGAAGAAGCACACCGAACAGCGCATACAATCCATCCGGGAGCTAATAAAATGTATCATGACCTGAAACAGTTGCATTGGTGGAATGGCATGAAAAAGGATGTCGCAAACTATGTAGCCAGGTGTTTAGTGTGCCAGCAAGTAAAGGCTGAACACCAGAAGCCCGCCGGAACATTACAACAGATAGAGATACCTGAGTGGAAATGGGAGAGGATAACGATGGATTTTGTAACAGGGTTGCCAAGATCACAACGGGGATTTGATTCGGTTTGGGTAATAGTGGATCGCATGACTAAGTCCGCACACTTTCTGCCAGTTAAGACCAGTTACGGAGTGAGTCAATATGGACATATTTATCTATCAGAGATCGTTAGATTGCACGGTGTGCCAGTGTCCATAATATCTGATAGAGGGCCACAGTTCACTTTCAGGTTTTGGAAGGTATTGCAGGAAGTGTTGGGAACTAGAGTTGATCTGAGTACTGCATTCCACCCACAGACCGACGGGCAATCAGAAAGAACCATTCAGATTCTTGAGGACATGCTTCGGGCGCGTATAATGGATTTCGGCGGAAGTTGGGAAAGGTATTTACCTTTGGCTGAGTTTGCGTACAATAATAGTTATCAAGCAAGTATTCAAATGGCACCTTTCGAGGCTCTGTACGGCCGTAGGTGTAGATCCTCGATTGGGTGGTTCGAGGTCAGAGAAGCTAGCCTAGTCGGCCCGGAATTGCTACAAGATGCCTTGCAGAAGGTAAAATGTATAAGGGAGAGATTGCTAACGGCTGAAAGTAGGCAAAAGTCATATGCTGACAATCGAAGAAGAGAACTGGAGTTTGCCATTGGTGATCAGGTGTTCTTGAGAATATCACCGATGAGAGGCGTGATGCGGTTCGGTAAGAAGGGGAAGTTGAGTCCTCGGTATATCGGACCGTTTGAAATTTTAGAATGAGTTGGGAACGTAGCGTATCGACTGGAATTGCCTACGAAATTGGAGGGGGTACACCCTGTCTTTCATGTATCGATGCTTCGGAAGTATCTTCCCAATCCCTCGCACGTAATTCAATCGCAAGACGTGCAACTAACCGAAAATATGACGTATGAAGAGGAGCCAGTGGAAATCTTAGATCGGCAATTGAAGAAACTCAGGACGAAGGAGATTCCATTGGTTAAAGTTCTGTGGAGAAACCACTCGACCGAAGAAGCTACATGGGAGGTCGAGGGTGAAATGCGCAGGACGTATCCTCATCTATTTCGAGACTAAGGTTAGTGTTTTGTTTGAAATTTAGGGACCGAATTTCTTAAGGGGGGAAGATTGTAATACCCGAGAATATTTTAACTAGCATCATTCATTAAATTAAATTAATTAATTCAAAAGAGGAAAATGAGATAAAAATATGCACTAGCCTATCACTTAGTGTGTTGTAAATATAAAAATTTTTAAATCCTCATATTCCTATATTCTTTTTTTTATTTGTTATTACATCAGATTTCCCTTTCTTTTTTTTTAGTGTGATATGTATATATTAATTATATATATATATATATATGTAAAAGAAAAGAATAAATTAAAGGAAGGGAAAGGAGGCGTGAGGGAGACGCACGCAAAGGAAAAAACGGAGAAGAGGAAGGGCTGAGGCATCACGAACGGAAAACGCCCGGAGGAAAGGCGGAGCAGGGCGTTCGACGGAGAAGCAAGCGTGGTGGCCGGACGTGCGAGGAAGCAGGCCGGAGTTCGTCGCCGTCGCTGTGTGCGGGAGAGAGATAGAGAGTTCAGGTTAGAAAGAGAAAGCAAAGGGAGAGGGCTTTCTCGCCGGAAAATGCCGTCTCTTCACCGGGGAAGGTGGCTGGGAGTCTCCTCTACTCCATATCGTCCTTCTAACCGGTTGAATCGAGGTGAGAAGTCCCGAAACTCTCAAACCCCAATTTTATCAATTTTAGGGATTTTTGGAAAGACCCCAATTGATTCAATCTGAGTATTCTGGGTCCTAAATTGAAGTATTTGCATGCTAGGAAGTGAGTTGGAAGCTTAGGAACCGGAACTAAATTGATGGAATTTATCCGGGTTGGAAAAATTGTAGGAAAATGTGGTTGTTAAGGTTTAAAGGTGTTGTGCACTGATTTGCGATGCATTAATAGGTGGAACTTGTGATTATATAATTGTTAAAATTATTGGAATGCACGAGGGATTAAAACCCGTGTAATTCTCGTCTCACCCGGAACCTGGTTCGGGGAAAAAGAGACACTTTCCTAATTTTACGCGTATCCGGATATGTGTATTCATGTGTAGGTAAAGTATTGGAAGTTATTTTAGTAAATGGAAGTCTTAGACAAGTAGAATTTATGACTCTTGAGCCATAAATTCAAGACTTGGGTAATGGAAACTTCACATGGACACATAGAGGTGGAATTGGGTAACTTGGCATTCCTAAATCAAGGCTTCCGAATAGGGTGATTAAGCAAGGGTTGGACACGAATAGAAGCATGCTAGGTGTTCCGAAAACTAGTTGGGGGCATTCCGAGCCAACAACTAGTCTATGGAATTAATTAGAGTGAACTTGAGCATTAACGTTACATATACACGATAGTGGCTGAATTCTGAGTTTCTACATTGCTCTAGTACATGTGTATAGGGCATCATACTGTGAGTGGACCTTCGGGCACACCGAGAGCCGATCAGATGGGCCAACCAGGTGAGGGGCTTTCCTATCCTTGTCCTATAGGGTTGACTGCGGATATGGATATATGGTTTGCCTTCTTGCCTACTTGTAGGAATTTTATAATAGATAACATACTATTGTTGTTCCTAAATTGTAATATATGTGATAACGTGCTGTATGTGTATATGTGAACTGTAAAAGCAATGGTGGCTCAAGGAGCCATATATGGAAAGAAGGTCCTCGGGACCTAGATGATATCGGGGGTAGGATCGAGTTAATTTTATTCGTGAGGGTCTTGTGGTACCAGAAACCAACCTCTTTGATGATCATCTGAAAGGGGTGATTGTGTATGTAAATCCTTAAAGAAAATGAACATAGGTGACTTTGCCTTAAACCGAGAGATTCCGAATTAGAAAACCACTTGGAAATTTAGAGTTGCCTAAGAAGAAGAGAAATGAGTAAGTAGTGGTCCATAGGGGTCATTTAAGGTACAACGTGGGAACTGAGCTTATAACGAATAGTCCGGGTAGACTGAGTCAAACCCACAGAAATACAAAGTATATGAGTACACCACATTGTGGCTATTTCCTAGGGCAAACCGAGGTCAGATGAGTCGTCGGCTATGCTCCAAGTGAAATCTTAGGGTCAGGTTAATGTTCCAAGTAAAGTCTTGGGACCAGGGGTTCCTAGAATGATCAACTAGGTTCCCATATTGCTCACGTGAGATATTGCCTTCGGGCCAGATTCTCTCCTAACGGAGATATGCCTTCGGGCCAGTTTATGATTACGGTTAATTGAATACGGGTGACCACTTGGAATTATATGTTGAACTATGATATGATGTATGTGTGAATTTAAATGTATGTAAATCCATGCTTTAAATTCTTTATTGTGAATATGATATAAGCTAATTGCCTGACCACTTAATATATGGAAATTTAAACCCGTTATATGCGTATGTGTTTGTGATTGGCTCCTCTTCACCAGTTGTAGTGGTACCCGCTACTACACCAGGGATGGGAAAGCCTCTCACTGAGTCTGTTTGATTCACCCCAATGTTACATGTTACAGACACAGGTGGTATAGGCATCGGGAGCGCTTCCACTTCATCTCAGGGAGGCGGACAGACTTAGAGACCGCACGCATTGTTCGCGTGGGTAGTATTGATATATGTATTTTGTCAGGATGTATATGTATATGATTCTTTTGGTATAGCATTGTTTTGTACAGTTGCTATATGCATATATGTATATGTCACACTCTAGAACTGTCGGCTTCATACAGGTTAAAGATTGGTCTTGTTGTTGGGAATATAGGATATGATATGATGAATATCATGTGTATATATATATATATATATGAATGTGACTTCTGCATGTGAATAGGATAGATCACACGCACTGAGCGTGTGGTCAATATGTAAATTTATATATATGTGTGACTGAATATTTGATTGTGTGAAAATACGGCTTCCGCATGCGAATAGGATAGATCACACGCATTAAGGCGTGTGATCAATATGTAAATTATATGCAGGTGTGTGATTGAATATATATACTTGACTGTAGACAGGGATTCTGCCTGTGAATAGGATAGATCACCCGCCCTGAAGCGCGTGATCAATATGTATATTATATGTACGTGTGATTGTCTATGTGTATACGTATAGACTGAAGCGGCGTTGAGCGAGCCGTGGATTGCGTGCTACTTAGGTCACTGGATAGGGATGACCATATATACTATATATTGTTTGTATTAGAAATGGGTAGTTATGTATATATATAAGAATGTCAATCAGGGATTAGAGGCTTACGGGATAGGAGAAATCCTACCTCCCGTGCCGGTCACGGACGTCCGGTAGGGGGTCGTGACAGAAACACTCATCGGCAAAAACTAATTAAAAAAAGAAAAATGAATATCAAGTTTTTGAAACACCATCGGCAAAAACCGATTAAAAAAAGAAAAATTAATATTAAGTTTTCGAAACAATAATCAGCGAAAACTTACTAAAAAAAGAAAAAATGAATATCCAGTTTTCGAAACACTAATCGACCAAAACTTATTAAAAAAATAAAAATGAATATAAAGTTTTCGAAACACTCATCGGCGAAAACTGATTAAAAAAGGAAAATGAATATCAAGTTTTCGAAACACTCATCGGCAAAAACTATTTAAAAAAAGAAAAATGAATATCAAGTTTTCGAAACAATCATTAGCGAAAACTTACTAAAAAAAGAAAAATGAATATCAAGTTTTCGAAAAACTCATCGGCAAAAACTGATTAAAAAAAGAAAAATAAATATTAAGTTTTGGAACCATTCATCGGCGATAACTAATTACAAAAAAAGAAAAATGAATATCAGGTTTTCAGAACACTTATCGCCGAAAATTGATTAAAAAAAGAAAAATTAATATCAAGTTTTTGAAAACACTCCTCGGCTAAAACTGATTAAAAAAAATGAATATCAAGTTTTCGAAACACTCATCGGCCAAAACTAATTAAAAAAAGAAAAATGAATATCAAGTTTTCGAAACACTCATCGGCAAAAACATATTAAAAAAAGAGAAATAAATATTAAGTTTTTGAAACATTTATCGGCGAAAACTGATTAAATAAAAAGAAAATGAATATCATGCTTTCAGAACACTCATCGGCGAAAATTGATTAAAAAAGAAATATGAATATCAAGTTTTCGAAAATACTTATCGGCTAAAACTGATTAAAAAAAGAAAAATGAATATCAAGTTTTCGAAACACTAATCAGCAAAAATTGATTAAAAAAGGAAAAATGAATATTAAGTTTTCGAAACACTAATCAGCGAAAACTTACTTAAAAAAGAAAAATGAATATCAAATTTTCGAAAAACTCGTCGGCAAAAACTGATTAAAAAAGAAAAATAAATATTAAGTTTTGGAAACACTCATCTGCTAAAACTGATTAAAAAAAGAAAAATGAATATCTAGTTTTCAGAACACTCATCGGCGAAAATTTATTAAAAAAAGAAAAATAAATATCAAGTTTTCGAAAACACTCATCGGCTAACAGATCAAAAAAAAGAAAAATGAATATCAAGTTTTCGAAACACTCATTGGCAAAAACTGATTAAAAAAGAAAAATGAATATCACGTTTTCGAAACACTTATCGGCGAAAACTGATTTAGAAAAAGAAAAATGAATATCAAGTTTTCGAAACACTTATCGGTGATAACTAATTAAATAAAGAAAAATGAATACCACGTTTTCGAAACACTCATCGGCGAAAACTAATTAAGAAAAAGAAAAATGAATATCAAGTTTTCGAAACACTCATCGGGGAAAACTATTTAAAAAAGAAAAAAGAAAAATGAATATCAAGTTTTCGAAACATTTATCGTCGAAAACTGATTAAGAAAAATTTCACGACCCCCGTTTAGAGGACCGTGACCGGCTATGCCTGTAAGCCTTATCACCTAATTGACAAAATATCTATTATTGAAAATACATCCACATGCAGTATAATACCATGGCTACACCGAAATGGTGGCCTATCCTAGGCAAGCAAATCCACGGCCAGTGCCGCTTCAGGATATAGATATAAGAAAACACACATAATATATAACATGTGTACTGGCTACACATTCGAAGATGTTGCCTATCCTATTCACATGCAACAATTATATGTATATATATATTTTGGAAACAAGTTTTCCCTGCATCGTAATCTAACGGATCCTGATCTTTAAGGTGTGTGAAGCTGACAGTTCTAGATTTAGTGATACAATATAATTGGGTACGCCTACCCTTTACTTTATGATACGATGATAAAGTAAATTAAATAATAATTACAATTTATTCACCCACATGAACAAGTTGCGGGCTTTGGAAAGTGTTGCTCAACCCTCGTTCCAACGAGACTTCTTCCACCTGTACTTAACATGTCTCTGTGTAGAAAAAATGAGGTGTGAGTCTTAACCACGCGACTCAGTGAGGAGTCTCCCATCCCCGGCGCAAGGTGGGTACCATAGCGCTGGGTTTGGAAGTCATACACAATTACATGCAAAAACAACTAGTTACTATTGTTAACATACATTCTTGGTGATCACACAACAATAGAAATTTCACCCAAACACTCACATGCATTTAATAACTGTAAACATGCAGCAGTTTATTCCACGTCATCAATCAACAAGTAAACATGTAACATATAGTGCCGGCTTTTACCTACCGATCTTCTCACGTCTCAGCATGTCTGAATCAACAAAGACGTGTGGTGACGTAATCCTGTACGTTACCACTACGCTGCACAATCAGCAATTATATGCAAACACAGCTAATTTGTACATACACACAGATGCTAAACATACATCTACTTAATCTCCCCAACTCTGGGGTATCTACTAGCCACTACATGGCTTTCCCACTTCGAACCCGTGCACTCGAGTTGCTGGCCACCACGTGGCAAGGCATACATAACCCATTCACTTGGGTACTAGTCACCTCGTGACAATTCTGTTAATCAAACAACGCTTGACCCATTCACTTGGGTACTGGTCACCTCGTGACAATTTTATTAATCAAACACAATCAACTTCTATCTATCAAACAACTGATACGTAGCCACCACGTGACATGTCCTGACCCCTTGCTGCGGGGCAATAGCTTGAGCCCACTCGTCAATTACCCAACCAGGCCACATGGCGGGCACGGCACGACGTCTCGAAGCATGGCCACTGACACACCCTGGACCAACTCCACAGGATGATTTCTCTTTTACTAGGTTAGGCTCACGGTTCACCCGTAGGTTCCTCCCGTGTCTCCTTACCTTATTCTCACATATTAATAAGATTCTTTGTATCTTTCCCGAAGGATCAACAATTCTTCTCCTTATTAATATGTACAAGTATCCTCAACAGGATATAACTCGTATACCCATCCAGATGCACTCTCTGAGCCTCAAGCTATCGTCATAGCAATATAAAACCTTTATGACCCTATTGCCAGGATAGGGCAATGACCATCGTCCTGGTGATTATAAAACTGAGGTCTCAAGTGCCATCTGACGTTGTTCTAGTCGATGTCTCACATCGCTAGCATAACCAAATCCGAAACCCACCAATAACTCCTTTTGCATGATTATAATCTAAGTCGCCGTCGTGACGAGTTTTCAAAATAAAAGCTTAGTCCTTCCGTACAAGGACTCTTGCCACCGTCGTGGAAAAGATTTAATATAATACTCATCATGCCTCCGGAGTGTATGAGTTGGATTTGTAACACATCAATCATAGCAAACAATTAAACTCTACTCCTATGTCTTCCTATCCAAGCTACTTTCCACAACCTATTTTCTAGTTCTTTCATTCTTTTAGCATTCTATATCTCTAGCTAACACATACCAGGCAAGCAGAGAATATACATACCCATGTAATCCACATGAGCATACAACCCTAGGAGCAGAGATGGAAGAACCCTCACCTTGGTCACTTTACTTAACATTCCCTTTGAGCACTCTTGTCTCCAAGGAAGTACTTGAATCCTATCACATACAACCAATTCAATCCATATCAATTTTCATACATCAACTTCTATTTCACCACATAAGTCCTATCACATATAATCATTTCCACCATATTCTAAATTCATAATTACATAGCAACTTAAAACTACATTCAAGGCTAACCCAAAACCCCTTATTAAGCTAAGGTCATCATTTAGAGTTCTTTTTAAGTTAAAAACAATTTATGATTAAGTAAACAAGTCTTCCCACTTGCTCACTCTCCAAGCTCCTTTAATGAAGGATTTTGCCAAATATGGAAACTTCTCATTTTCACCATGGGTCCACACATAAAAAAATCCAACAATTCTAATAAAATCCACAATTCTAAAGTGTAAGCAATTCATTTGGAACCCAAACAAACCAACAATTCTAATAAAATCCACAATTCTTTCCAAAATGGCAAAATCCACACCTTAGGGTTCATAGAGTAAAAACATCTATGTAAATTATGATTTGTGGGTTCTCTATGTCCTAAAGGAGTCCTAGGGTGCTATATTATCAATGAGTAACTCATTCCTAACAAGAAAACCATGATTAAGGAATTACCTCTTACAAGTCCGAATTTGGGGTTTTTGGAAGATTGCCCAAGCTTCTTGCAGCTCAACAATGGTGGAGGAGACTTGAAGAAACTTAGGAATGATGATTGGAAGCAAACGAAGTGGTGGGAAGTGGGAGATTTTGGGATTTCTCCTTTGCCTATCACATAAGAATGAAAAAGAGAAGAGAAAAGAAGAGGAAAAGGAGTGGCGTGCTGGAGCAAAAATATGGTGCTCAAAAATTGTGTTTGAGAATTTAAAGGAAGTTTGGGCAATTGACAACTTTTGGGATATGGTGAAATAGAGTTTTGATTGGATTTTCTTAACTATATTTATTTCTAGGTAAGAATAGGAAAATTTTGAAATTTTTGGCTAATAATAAGCCTATTAAAAATATTTGTTATTGAGTGTCTTGCAGATGAAAATTTCCTACCCAGTATGATTTTTATTTTCGAAAAATTCTCAAATTTAAACTATAAGCTTTGAATAATTCATATGACCACTTTTGAATAAAATTATAATTTTTCTACCTAATTTTCATATTTATTTTAATTCCTTAAATTCTCAACTCTAAAACTATTAAAATCTTAATTATATCCCAAAAATTTTATTTCACTCTAAAAAATTTATTTTTATTTTCTTTAGCCAAAATTTTTAACTTCAATTTCACAATTTTATCAACTTCATATTATCCCTTCAATTCCTATTAAATTCAAGTTTTCAATTTCTTAGGTCCTGAATTAAATCCTAAAAATTATTTTCTACTTGTTTTCTTTCCCTTTCATTTTATTTTCAACCTCGAAAAAATTTCTTTCCGGTTTCTTTTAACTTCAATATATATTTTATTTTACTTTACTTTTTTCTAAGGTTTTAATTCCTAGCCCCGGAATAAATCATTCTTAAATCCTCGCAATTTTAAATAAATCATTCTTTAATCCTCGAAATTTTTCGGGGTATTACAAAAAAGAAAAATGAATATCAAGTTTTTGAAACACTCATCGGTGAAAACTAGTTAAATAAAGAAAAATGAATACCACGTTTTCGAAACACTCATCGACGAAAACTGATTAAGAAAAAAGAAAAATGAATATCAAGTTTTCGAAACACTCATCAGGAAAAACTATTTAAAAAAGAAAAATGAATATCAAGTTTTCGAAACACTCATCAAGAAAAACTAATTAAAAAAGAAAAAAGAAAAATGAATATTAAGAAAACTGATTCAGAAAAAAAAAATGAATATCAAGTTTTTGAAACACTCATCGGCGAAAACTGGTTAAAAAAAAAAGAAAAATGAATACCAAGTTTTCAAAACACTAATCGACCAAAACTGATTAAAAAAATAAAAATGAATATCAAGTTTTCGAAACACTCATCGGCGAAAACTGATTAAAAAAGGAAAATGAATATCAAGTTTTCGAAACACTAATCGGTGAAAACTGATTAAAAAAAGCAAAATGAATATCAAGTTTTCGAAAAACTCATCTACGAAAACTGATTAAAGAAAATAAAAATGAATATCAAGTTTTCAAAACACTCATCGGCGAACACTGATTAAAAAAAGAAAATGAATATCAAGTTTTCGAAACATTCATCGGTGAAAAACTAATTAAATAAAGAAAAATGAATATCACGTTTTCAAAACACTTATCGGCTAAAACTGATTAAGAAAAAGAAAAATGAATATCATGTTTTCGAAACACTCATAGGGGAAAACTATTTAAAAAAAAGAAAAATTAATATTACATTTTCGAAACACTAATCGATGAAAACTAATTATATAAAGAAAAATGAATATCACGTTTTCGAAACACTTATCGGCGAAAACTGATTTAGAAAAAGAAAAATGAATATCAAGTTTTCGAAACACTAATCGGTGAAAACTAATTAAATAAGGAAAAATGAATACCACGTTTTCGAAACACTCATCGGCGAAAACTGATTAAGAAAAAGAAAAATCAATATCAAGTTTTCGAAACACTCATTGGCGAAAACTATTTAAAAAGAAAGAAAAATGAATATTACGTTTTCCAAACACTTATCGGCGAAAACTGATTAAAAAAAAAGAAAAATGAATATCAAGTTTTCGAAACACTAATCGGTGAAAACTAATTAAATAAGGAAAAATGAATACCACGTTTTGGAAACACTCATCGGCGAAAACTGATTAAGAAAAAGAAAAATGAATATCAAGTTTTCGAAACACTCATTGGCGAAAACTATTTAAAAAGAAAGAAAAATGAATATTACGTTTTCCAAACACTTATCGGCGAAAACTGATTAAAAAAAAGAAAAATGAATATCAAGTTTTCGAAACACTAATCGGTGAAAACTAATTAAATAAGGAAAAATGAATATCACGTTTTCGAAACACTCATCGGCGAAAACTGATTAAGAAAAAGAAAAATGAATATCAAGTTTTCGAAACACTCATTGGCGAAAACTATTTAAAAAGAAAGAAAAATGAATATTACGTTTTCCAAACACTTATCGGCGAAAACTGATTAAAAAAAGAAAAATGAATATCAAGTTTTCAGAACAATCATCGGCGAAAACTGATTAAAAAAAAAGAAAAATGAATATTACGTTTTCGAAACACTCAACGGCGAAAACTGATTAA
Organism: Senna tora; assembly: GCA_014851425.1. Taxonomy (NCBI): domain Eukaryota; kingdom Viridiplantae; phylum Streptophyta; class Magnoliopsida; order Fabales; family Fabaceae; genus Senna; species Senna tora. The sequence goes on along the minus strand of JAAIUW010000066.1, from coordinate 1,584 downwards.
AAAATGAAAAGTTACTATCAAGTTTTCGAAACACTTATCGGCGAAAACTGATTAAAAAAAGAAAAATAAATATTGAGTTTTTGAAACACTTATCGGCGAAAACTGATTAAAAAAAAAGAAAAATGAATATCAAGTTTTCGAAACACTTATCGGCGAAACCTAATTAAAAAAAAAAGAAAAATGAATATTAAGTTTTCAGAACACTCATTGGCGAAAACTAATTAAAAAATGAAAAATAATTATAAAGTTTTCGAAAACACTCATCGGCGAAAACTGATTAAAAAAAGAAAAAAGAATATTAAGTTGTTGAAACACTCATCGGTAAAAAACTAATTAAAAAAAGGAAAATGAATATCAACTTTTCGAAACACTCATCAGCGAAAACTTACTAAAACAAGGAAAATGAATATCCAGTTTTCGAAACACTAATCGACGAAAACTGATTAAAAAATTAAAAATAAATATAAAGTTTTCGAAACACTTATCAGCGAAAACTGATTAAAAAAATGAAAAATAAATATCAAGTTTTCGAAACACTCATAAGCAAAAGCTGATTAAAAAAACGAAAAATAAATATCAAGTTTTCAAAACACTCATTAGCGAAAACTTACCTAAAAAAGAAAAATGAATATCACGTTTTTGAAACACTAATCGACGAAAACTAATTAATAAAAAGAAAAATGAATATCAAGTTTTCGAAACACTCATCGATGAAAACTAATTAAATAAACAAAAATGAATATCAAGTTTTCGAAACACTCATCGGTGAAAATTGATTAAGAAAAAGAAAAATGACTATCAAGTTTTCAGAACACTCATCGACGAAAACTGATTAAAAAAATAAAAATGAATATCAAGTTTTCGAAACACTAATCGGCGAAAACTATTTTTTTAAAAAAAGAAAAAATGAATATTACGTTTTCGAAACACTCAACGGCGAAAACTAATTAAAAAATGAAAAATTACTATCAAGTTTTCAAAACACTCATCGGCGAAAACTGATTAAAAAAAGAAAGATGAATATCAAGTTTTCGAAACACTTATCGGCAAAAACTATTTAAAAAAAGAAAAATGAATATCAAGTTTTCGAAACACTAATTAGCGAAAACTTACTAAAAAAAGAAAAATGAATATCAAGTTTTTGAAAAACTCATCGGCAAAAACTGATTAAAAAAAGAAAAATAAATATTAAGTTTTCGAAACACTTATCGGCGAAAACTGATTAAAAAAAAGAAAAAAAGAAAATCATGTTTTTAGAACACTCATCTGTGAAAATTTATTACAAAAAGAAAAATGAATATCAAGTTTTCGAAAACAATCATCGACAAAAACTGATTAAAAAAAGAAAAATAAATATCAAGTTTTCAAAACACTCATCGGCGAAAACGTATTAAAAAAAAGAAAAATGAATATCAAGTTTTCAGAACACTTATCGGCGAAAACTGATAACAACAACAACAACAGTCAAAGCCTTATCCCACTAGGTAGGGTCGGCTATATGGATCAAGCGGCGCTAACATGTTCTGTCTTTGCACATTTCTATAGTTAAGTTATTTATAGCTAGATCCCTCTTAATCGTTTCTC